>JARACY010001628.1:0-54747 GCA_029255725.1 Scrobipalpa atriplicella | reverse complement strand
TGGCCGTTTAGGATTTTCGGCAAATACACTCTGAAAATAAACTCATAGTGATTTTTCTTTACTTATATTTACTACTTTCTCGGTAACCTTTCTTGGCTTTCGATAAGTGTTAGAGTCAAAAGATAATGACTTCAAGTATATCTAAAGTCTAAAGGTATGTAGGTAGGTACTCGTACCTTTTACTTCGACAGGTGTGATGAAAAATAATGTAATAAATATGATTAGTGATTACTAACAAAGACTCTAAGTACCTTTAGGATCAAAGTACCCGATGAATTCCTTTTTATACCTCGTAAATTTCATATCCAAAAATCTACATTGGCTGAAATGGCTCTAAAAATGGCTCTACGGTAGAAATCTATATAAAAAAATCTAGGATTGAACATGGCCTTGCCAAGTGTTGCAGACACGCTGGAGGCAGGGTGGTATTTTTAAATTGTTCATAATGAGTGCGAATGTAGATGTAATTTCATTGCAACAGATGCGAATTACTTACTCGATATTACTACATGTCTTTGGATACTACGACAAGTGATTTTAAATATTTACACTTCGATTGAGAGGGCGGACTCGTATGGCTACGCTTTCATGACTGAACACACGTCATGCGAACCACGATCCGAACCAAACTATCTTTAACACTAGCTTTTCTGCTTGTAAAATTTGCGACTTTCGATACATAAATAAATAGTTAAGCGCCAATTTTTTATGGGTTTGCAAAAACAATGTAATGTGTAATCCGTCTTCATACTTTGGATTTCAGTTTCTTTTTATTAATGTAAATGATTTAATTGTTTCAATTTATTATCTAACAATATTTCTACCTGTTCTGTTACAGACTACCGGATATTTTGATAGTATACGTGTGAAAAATGTACCATGTAGTTGCAGTTGGTACTTCACGTATGATCCCACAATAATTATGTGAAAGCAAAAGTTCTTGTATGTTTGATACGAAAATTATTTTACTAAACAGTCTCCTATGACTATGTCACAGATTAACCTATTCGACGGCGGGAGCGTTTATGTGTTGCTGTCATGTTGCTGTGAATGAACAATTTGACGAAATTACCTCTACCAAATATAAGTAATGCGGAGATATGAAGCCCTGAATCATAATCCTCCTGAAGAAAATATCATCTGCCAGACACAATCAGAATCCTCATGTTACATGTTATTAGTGTTGGACAAGCAGTCGTAAACTGAAACAACTGGAGAGCACAAATTCGTATGCAGATGCAGGACATTGCAGTATAATCTGCACTGGACATCACTGTTGATACAAACTCTTATGCTCCTAATGACTGCTGAGCTGACTCGCTATCTCGTTTTCACGCTAAAGGTGGGAGACCCGTCTTTTTACGATGACTCTTTATTTTTAGTTTTTATACCAAAATGTATAAACTTTCAATAAAATTCAAAAGCGTCTGGTCATTAAAATTTAAATCAGATCACAATATTTTTTTCGACTCTTGATTTAGATGTAATTGTTATTTTATATTTGTCCCAAATGACAATTTCAATATACATTCAAATACCTGGATTATGATATTGATGGGAGCAAGATTATAGTTTTTTTTCATATCATAAATTAAAACAATCATTTGGATTGAATAACAAATAAGTAAGTAAATGAAAAATAATCTGGGTTGGATTCTATGTTAGTAAGAGATATGTGTTAATAACACTTAGCTTGAATTTTGAAATGCAAAGTTTGTTAGTGCAAGTGAAGGGACTGAACCCTTTTTGAGTAATGGTCGGTAATCGATAGGTCATATTTTATGCTTGTTAAAATATTGACTAATGCCCAGACGCTTTGAATACCTACTCGGTCAGCCTCAAAATTAAAAGGTGCGTGATTGATGGTTACAACCCCGCTGAATTGAATATTGCAAACAGATTTTCTACATTTTTGTTTTTGTATTTACTTTAGTTGTTTGTTTGATTATTTATTCTAACAAAATATTGTGATCTGATTTAAATTTTAATGACCAGACGCTTTGAATTTTATTGAAAGTTTATACATTTTGGTATAAAAACTAAAAATAAAGAGTCATCGTAAAAAGACGGGTCTCCCACCTTTAGCGTGAAAACGAGATAGCGAGTCAGCTCAGCAGTCATTAGGAGCATAAGAGTTTGTATCAACAGTGATGTCCAGTGCAGATTATACTGCAATGTCCTGCATCTGCATACGAATTTGTGCTCTCCAGTTGTTTCAGTTTACGACTGCTTGTCCAACACTAATAACATGTAACATGAGGATTCTGATTGTGTCTGGCAGATGATATTTTCTTCAGGAGGATTATGATTCAGGGCTTCATATCTCCGCATTACTTATATTTGGTAGAGGTAATTTCGTCAAATTGTTCATTCACAGCAACATGACAGCAACACATAAACGCTCCCGCCGTCGAATAGGTTAATCTGTGACATAGTCATAGGAGACTGTTTAGTAAAATAATTTTCGTATCAAACATACAAGAACTTTTGCTTTCACATAATTATTGTGGGATCATACGTGAAGTACCAACTGCAACTACATGGTACATTTTTCACACGTATACTATCAAAATATCCGGTAGTCTGTAACAGAACAGGTAGAAATATTGTTAGATAATAAATTGAAACAATTAAATCATTTACATTAATAAAAAGAAACTGAAATCCAAAGTATGAAGACGGATTACACATTACATTGTTTTTGCAAACCCATAAAAAATTGGCGCTTAACTATTTATTTATGTATCGAAAGTCGCAAATTTTACAAGCAGAAAAGCTAGTGTTAAAGATAGTTTGGTTCGGATCGTGGTTCGCATGACGTGTGTTCAGTCATGAAAGCGTAGCCATACGAGTCCGCCCTCTCAATCGAAGTGTAAATATTTAAAATCACTTGTCGTAGTATCCAAAGACATGTAGTAATATCGAGTAAGTAATTCGCATCTGTTGCAATGAAATTACATCTACATTCGCACTCATTATGAACAATTTAAAAATACCACCCTGCCTCCAGCGTGTCTGCAACACTTGGCAAGGCCATGTTCAATCCTAGATTTTTTTATATAGATTTCTACCGTAGAGCCATTTTTAGAGCCATTTCAGCCAATGTAGATTTTTGGATATGAAATTTACGAGGTATAAAAAGGAATTCATCGGGTACTTTGATCCTAAAGGTACTTAGAGTCTTTGTTAGTAATCACTAATCATATTTATTACATTATTTTTCATCACACCTGTTCGAAAAAGGTTAATTAGCGTTAGGAGATAGCGGACGCAAAATAAATGTTAGTTCCCATGGGCATTTTTGTTTCTCCTCTCTGATTAGTCCACGTTCCACAGATTAGTTAGGTTAGAGTCGCTTGCTTCAAGGTTAAACGTAAAAAGATAAATATCACTAGCATTAATTCTCTATGGTGATGTTATTTTCTATTTATTTGGCAATCGTCAACATTAACGTAAGAAGTTGCTGGCCGTTTAGGATTTTCGGCAAATACACTCTGAAAAAAATAAACTCATGTGCATTTTTCTTTCACTTATATTTTCTATTTCTCGGTAACTTTCTTGGCTTTCGATAAGTGTTAGAGTCAAAAGATAATGACTTCAAGTATATCTAAAGTCTAAAGGTATGTAGGTAGGTACTCGTACTTTTATTCGCAGGTGTGATGAAAAATAGTGTGTCACTCGGGGCCAAAAAATTTTGTTCTCGAGCGGCGTATATTGAATTCCTGGCTGCGCTCAGGATCCTACTTTAGAATCCTTTGCTTCATCTGAATTCAAAATCACACCTTCGAGGAACAAAATTTTGTTTTGGCTCCATGTAACACAAATAACTATTTTACTAATTACACTATCGTAAGCTACCGCTAGGCCTATTATGCTCATTCTACCATTTTTTTTTATATATTTACTTCTTCCTCTCCTTCCTATCGAGTGTTTTTTTTTTCGACTCGACGTACGACACCCTGATGGCGGTGCGCACACTGGGCTACGCGCAACGCGGCGTAGCGCGTATTTGTCTATGCTTCCATTGTTTTGAATAATAGACCATAGACAATATCCGCCCTACGCGGCGTATTCCGCCGCAGTGTGTTTACCGCCAATCTTATTAAATTTAGATAGGTAAGTAGTAACTTAACTAGCTTTCCAAAGATGGATTGGCTGCTGTCCATTTGACACCAAAAGTTCTAGATTCGATTGCTGTCCAGTCAGCTTATTTGAGGCTCATTGAGCCTGATGATTTGATACCGAAATAAAAATATACATGTGTGTACATGGGCCCACAACACTTGGATTATGCCCTGAACTAGTAATCAGCAATACGCAAGCAAGAATGCACTAAACTTTTATTGTCCCTCTAAGTATGGGCTGGTTTGCGCTAAATAACCTAGGGCCTTTCCGTTCTAGTTGATTATTATCTGTTGATTGATATCTCAAATCGTTTAACGTGTTGTAGATAATAATTATTGTTAAAAGCTGGATGTTTTTTGTAATATTTATTTGAAATAACTCACTACTCTCAATAATTTTGTATAATAAAGATCCAATGTCGAAAAATGTATACTTTGCATGTGTCAGGATGGTCATGCTACGTAAAAAAAAATATCACTCTACCGGGTAGAACTTGGAGGTAGACTCTACCCTCATGCTTTCTCAATCTTATTAAGGTTTCTTTTATTGAGTAAGTCTCATCTTAATTAATTCTCATTCCGCACGACTAGTTCTATTCAGTCTCATAGACCGTTCAATGAATTCAGTCTTCAGTCTGGCATTACGCAACGTTTCCTTTGCCCCAGACGTCATTGCGTCTTGCGCTTGCGCGTGCGCGTCTCTTAAATGATTTATGCGCGTAGTTACTGAGTGCACTCTTTGAGTGATCTGTTGGGCATTTCGCAACACTTGGCTAGCCTTGCATAGTAATTCTAGCCAGCTATTCTAAGGTAGAATTATTTTGAAATACTTGGAATAGTGAATTATCTTCATAACTCAATATTTGTCTTGCTGTAGTAATTTCTACGTAACCTATGAATGCGTATACGTTTAGTTTTAGTGGTTGGTTCCAGTAACAATATTTATGTAATCTTTTACATAATATTTTTGTTCGATTAAAAGAACTCGGCTGCTTCTCCTTTGGTTTACCTACAAATTGAGCTACCTTGTAAACGCATACTAAATTTTATAGAAGTCATCATCTTTTTTAACACTAGGTAGTTACACCATAATTTCCACGCAAGCATATCTTATTTTATAATCGAAACAAATAAATATCACCAGCTGCAGCGCAATTACACTCACTTTAAAATTTTAAAGTGTAAAAGTCCATAATCATAAAGTAATGAAATGAGATGGCATGTGTTTAACAAGCTTGTACACTGTACTGAATATTTCTGTGCACTTGGAGAACCATCTTAATCTTAATATGGGCATTAGGGACAATTACAGTTGTCTGCGGTCGTAACGTGATGTAGTTTAGATACGTACGGACGATCGCGAGCCTTTACTGTCGGCTGCTTATTTTTAACCCACATTTTGATATTAGGGTTGCCACTGATGATGATGCCTACATAACTTATGTATGAGAATGCCAATGCCCAACCCATATATGCTTCAATCTACTCGAAGTTCAAGCATTCTGCTACGACTACATCGTACCCTCATTATAAAATGGGAGTTTTGGAAAAAAATCTTATTCAATAAGCTCTTTTCTCTGTGATTTTATCAACAAGCTTTAAGCTTGTAAAAAAATGTTCCTGAACGGTTCCAACCCTATCTCATACAATGACGAGTTGACTCAGCGATCCACACTTTAGATAGTCGCGAGTACGCAATGCAATTTAAATTAGACAGTGTGGGAATACTTCATTGCAGCTGATGGTATCTGCTGCGTCCGTCATCGGCGTCTCGCCAGCCTTGAGATACACATCGGTGCGCTTCAAGTCCTGGTGGCTTTAAATGATATCTTTACGAAAAGGTTTACAAGGATATTTATGTAGATTTGTAGTAAACATGTAGTTACTAGCGGATCCGACAGACTTTCCTAACATTTTTAGCAATTTTTAAGGGGAGCTTATTTAAATTATCCCGTCCCTCCCGTTCCTACCGCCCCTCCGTCTCTTCCGTCCATGCCATGCCACTTCAGTGTCCCACGTCCTCTTATCCCTCATGTCCCCCTGAACCTCCCTGACGCAGTGCAAATTAAATTAGACAGTGCGGGAATACTTCATTGCAGCTGATGGTATCTGCTGTCTCGCCAGCCTTGAGATACACATCGTAGTGAAATTCAGACGAGTCCTGATGGCTTTAAATGATATCTTTACTAAAAGATTTATAAGTTTTTTGTGTAGATTTGAAATTTAAATGTAGTTAGCTCTGTGTCTCTTCTACGGGCAAGTTTTGACCTCGAATCGGCACAATTACGCTTTTAATTATTTAATATCTGTCTCCCACTTTTATGGTTCCTGTCTCATTTATCATCGCGGATTGTTACTCCGAGCACGTACTGGAAAAAAATGGCCTAGCCATCTTCTGGGTGGCGTTGGAGACGCCTTATTTGGAGTTGTTTTGACCCGTGTCGTCGCCTCATAGACTATATACCTATACTAGCTGGGTCTCGCGCCTCTTAGCTAGTTAACATTTTGTGACTCTACAACGATTCCTTCTGATGATTTCTTCTTCTTTTAAAGGTTGAGGTTGGCAGAAAAGAAATTCAGCAGGTACAAGTGCTATTAGGTTCCTATTCATATTTGAAGAAAAAACAAAAAGGAAATACCTACGTCGGATTATTTTTTTCTTGTATTTTTTTAAATGTTCTGGCACGTGCATAATTACATATTTCTATCAAGGGATTGGTTATTTCACCATGAAAAAAATAAACAAACGATCACTTATCATCGCGTATTATACCATATAGCTGGCTGCGAATGATTCGCGTCAAAAATGGAAGAATGGAATAACAAGAGGCACATGTCACAGGAAATCTGGACTTCCGGTCGTCTAGGCTGTTCACCTGCTGAACAATCACCTATTTACATTGTCTATATTCTATTCATTGAATAAGAAGGTATCACCACTATCATAACATCATAAAAACTCCTTATATCTACGTATACTTACTAAATTTATAAAATTATAAATTACCTTTCGCCCCGTGATTTTATACGCTTCTATAAGTATTTTGTACGTAACTCTAAATTTATTTTCGTGTTTATCTAGATATCAGTTTTTTTGGATACTTTACAACATCTCTACACGAGTAAAAATAACATTATTACTTCTTCTTCTTTTGTTTAGAGTCGACAATATTCTATATTATCCGTTGGACTTTTTACACAATTTAATTTTATTTTATTCATTCATACCTACTTAGCGAACAATCTCTAATAACATAGTCTGTCTGTCGTTAAATGTAATTGAAGCCTGTCCATTGTTTCTGGTCTAGTGGATATGCGCAAGCGCTGTTTTTGTCTACGAGGGTTAATGTTGCCACCACGATTTTGTAAAATTATATTTCACCAAATTTTTCACTAGTTAAAATCTTCACGGAAACAATTGCATTCAGAATTCCAAATATTCTGCCATTTATAATTTCTCGTTACATCACATCCTCTCTATTTCTGAATCAAAATAAATACTACGTTCAAATTTCTGCCTAGATAAGCACCTCAAAAGACGTGGGTGTGTCAGCTGATATCCGATAAAATTCCGAGTTTCCCTGATCATAGATATAAAAAAATACATAAAACACCCACACATTTGGTAAATGCTTTTGAGACCGGCAACACTGATAAGGAGGTAATTTTTAAATCGCCCGCAACCATTTCTAGACGGTTGATTGAATCGAAATGGGAAATAAATGCGAGCTTTCTTTAACTGCTGCAAAAGGTTACCTGAGGTAATAAATAAATTATACTTGCGCTGCACTTTTAAAATAAGTAATTTTGTATAAATGTGGATAGTGTCTGCCTGTATGTATTTTATTTGTGAAAGGCATTCATTCTACGTATCGTCTAATAGCGGGCAAAAGGCGGTCACGCGTAGTTAATCGAAAGCGTCAAATCTAAAAGCATTAAATATTCTGTTTTCGAAACGCAGACTCTGAACGCCTCTGTCTGCTAAGACCTTTAAGATAAGAGCGCCGCCATGAGAGTGGCAAAGTTCTGGGCGGGTGAAATATAGTTTGTCTTTTGACGTTTGTCCACTGACTCGAAGAAACAAGAAGAAGAAGAAGAAGACTGTAACGTTGCATTATCCAGTACCTCTTGTTTCAGATCCCGCTGGTGAGCAATGAAGGTAAGGTCGGTCTGGGCGGAGCAGGGTCTGCAGCGCCCCCCGTCATGGTGCCTTTGCCCAAGGTGCGCAACACGCTGGGCCCCGCGACGTTAAGATTAGCAACCAAGTCTAAACTTCTGCAGGCGCCTGCTAAAGCATTTCAGGATAACGACGAAGAGGAGTCTGAATAGAGATCTGACGCAGCGCTTCTACATGCTACCTTTGTCTAAAGTGCGCAACACGCTTGGCCCCGCCAGGCTAAATAAGCCACCAAGTCCCAACTTCTGCAGGTGCCGGCTAAAGCATTCCAGGATAATGAGAACGAGGAGTCTGAATAGAGATCTGCCGCAGCGCCCCCCGTCATTCTGCCCTTGCCCAAACTGCGCAAAACGCTCTGGAACCCGCCACGCTATGATTAGCCACCAAGTCCAAGCTGCTGTAGCCGGATAAAGCATTCCAATTCTAAGATAACGAGGAAGAGGAGTCTGAATAAAGAACCACCACAGCGCTCCCAGACATGGGACAAGTCCAAACTACAGCAGGGCATTCCAGGATAGTGAGGACAAGGAGTCGGATGTTTTTAGAAGGTTCAGATGTTTCACAGACGTAACGTTCAGGCTCCCTCGTCATTAACTTTCTTCCTTTCCGGCAACGTAAAGTGCTTAGGTACATGACATTCGAATCGAACTCATGGACTTATCGTAGTGGTGACATTTTCGAAGGAATTATATTTCTCATTGGAAGACTGACAAAATATTTCTTATTCTTATTCTTAAAATCATCGGAGGTTTTCAAGTAAGTTAAAAGTAAATGAATTATGTGACGTATTTAAGATCTGTAACATTATAAACCCTAACTAAATGTATATTTCTTAAACTGTGAGTATGCTTTAAATAAGCCAGCAATTTATTTACCAATATGTTTGTTTAAGTATCGCTGAAAAGAATTTTTAGTATGTACTTGCATAATGCGACTTTAATTAATTGTAAATTTTATTGTACAGTTATAAAGCCACGGTAATGTGATGAATTAAACATGAGATGTTAATGTTCATTTTGTGTTTTATTTTGTCATTAATGGGTTAATAATTTTAAGAAGAAAATGACTATGATTATATTGTAGGTATAGAGGCAAAGTAAAATGTACCTAAGTACAGTCATGGTAAAAAATACGCAAGTACCGATTATGGTATTTTGACATGTTATTGTAGGGACAAAATAAATTAAATAAAGAGATTAGAAAATATTAAAAATCTAAAAATTATTTGTCATCCTAGATGATTAATTGTATTGTATTGTATTGTATTAATTACTCAGTGATCCTAGGCACAGGCACACTGCTTGATATAGTCAAAATTGTTTCTTTTCTATGCCGAAATAAATACTGTTACAATCAGATTTATTGGCTTTATTAAGACCTTTTATAACTTCAAACTACGCAGATATAGAAACAGTGTTTACTGCTATTATAATTAAAATAAAATACTCAAACCCATACTTACTCTAGTACTACTTACAATTACAAAACTAAGTAACCACGTCTTTACGAGTTTCTGCGAATCGTGCGGTCGTGCCGGTTATAATACCCGCTCGATTGAGGAAACCGAACATTACCCTAACATGGGACCCCTATTATAGCAATACGCAATAATTGATCTAATATATGAAGTACAGAAGCAGTAAAAGATGCGCGCCCACCGAGGAGGCAACGGATGTGAAACAGACGCTCGTAGTCGTCGGTCCGACGTTCTTTGACCATAAACACTCACAAAAATGCTTAATGCTTTTGCATCTTGTAAATCAACCAACCAAGCTGATCAACAAACTTAAAACCAGCAGTCAGTCGTGGGACTTTTTAGTGTAGGTACAGTAGTTGAAGTTCTCATAAGAAGAAGCACACCGATATGCACTTCATTCTCGTATGATTAAAAGCAGAAGTTTTGAACCTTCTCGGGTGGTATTTCGAAGAGTTCACTATTTCGGATTTATTAATAACTCAAAACTTAGAAAGTGATATATTTTCAGATAATACGTTCTGATGTCTCTTGTTGCTCTTTTTTACAATGAATAGTTTTAGGGTTGTTTTAAGGCTCTGTTCGTTGAGTCTTTTGCGTTTCTTCGTCGTCTTCAGCGTTGCTTGGCGTTGCTTTGCGTTGCTCTGCATATCATAACCTAACCAGTGGACACTGATCTTAACGACATTACTTGCTATTCACACGTCCTCCATGACGATTCGTAGAAATAACTAATGATGAACGGATGGAGTAAAGTAGAGAAGGCGTCGATCTTTTACGACTCGATTCAGAGTAACTTCTGACGAAATGATGTATGATTATACCATATAGAACATTACATAATACATGCCTGATGTGGTAGGCAGAAGCGTCATGCGCCTGTTGAAAAATATGACTTCTGATAGTTATTTTAGAAAATCTATAATATTGCTGTTTTACGTAGAGGCTCATAACTAGTCGCAGTCCATCGTATAGGTACCTAAGAAGTGACCCAGACTAGACTGTAATCGTCCGGACTTTTTACAGACGGTTGCAATATGATCCGGAAATCGGAATGCAAACGACTAAAAATGAGTTCATCTTTCGTTTCTTTCCGTTTGTTTGATTCTAAATTGGATTGTAAACGTGTGTCAACCAAGGAGGCTACGAAAAATAAAAGAACTAAATAAATAGAAACTAGGAACAGTGAAATTATACTTAGACGTGGTTGTGGGAAAAAGCTGGTCCATAACTAATAATTGCCATTCTTCAGAGGAAATGCAAATTGCGTGTGTTTCTAGGATTCCATAATGAAAGCTAGAGACAAGATGTAGTATTCAAAAGCTGGGGAAAAAAGTGTAATAGAGCTAGCACAATGTAAGCTAGACTACAATAGTTATTTAAATGAATTAAGTATTTTTGTACAAAGTTTTGGCCCATACATGAATAGCTCACACTCTAGCAATGATGATAACGAAGTACTTTTATGACTACTTTTGCTGATAATTGATTTTTAAATACCTAAGTTATTCATTTAGTATGAATATAATCCTGATGTAAATTACCAATACTGCCGAAAAATCAAATCAAACTAGGTATTCAACAACTAAGTAGGAAATATGTAAGTATTTTAAACTTTTCCTGCAAGCTCCGTGCGTGATCGTCACCATTGGTCGTGCGAAGTCTAGACTTACAGGTGTTAGGCAGTTTTAGTTAACCTACCTAGGTACTAATACTAAGTTCGAGCTTGCTCACGCGATCGTCCGCGTGGCTGATTGCAGCCCGTTATTTTGCGCCAGCACGCCACTTTTACAAGAAAAAGCTTATTTTCTCGTACGGCTGAAAGTGCACACAGCTTTTTAGTGTATTTAGTTTTGTGATGGTGAAAGCGTAACTAGATTTTTGTCACAATTCATCTGAACTTGTTTCTTTTAGTTTTCATTTATATATTTATAATAGCAGCCTTATGAGCCTACGCTATCTTAGGTGCAGTTTGTTGAGCATTTTTCGACAGTACAGTAACAGTAGAGAGGAAACTTCCTATTAAATATGTTGAATTTATTTCTGAATACGTGAAACCATTTTCGATAAGTTACGGCGAATCTGTTATGTTTCGTCGAATATCTGACAAATTTCATTTCCTTTTTACCCGAATACCTTTGAGGTATATGTTATAAACAAAACTTTCAAACAAAATTATTTGGTCTTGGTCTGGATCAAACCCGAATTCAATCGTAAATATCGATTTTTATAGCTTGCCGAACCTGATTCGTACACACAACATTAATTTTAATTGTATGTCCGTTCGTTTAAGAGGATAGGTGGTTAGGTCAATTCATCGGTTTTCCTTGAAGGACTTGTTGAATGTTGCCCCTTCATAAATTCGAGCATATTCTTTGGAGAGTGTTTAGAATTCATCGTTTTCAAGAACAGGATTTTTGCCTCCGATGTGTTATTGTAGAATTCTTTAGCACCTAGCACTAGCATGTGCTTGATCTAGGTAGGTACCTACCTTATAAATTAACCTGAGACCTCCGTGCTTTTGACTAATCAACAATCATGATCATGAGTAACAGTCGAAATACCTGAGACATTAATAAGATCACTTGGTTCTAAGAAACTCTTTCATTTTATTACTTCTGATAATTCTTTGAGTCCCAAAGATCAAAAGCTACTGTGATTCAGAAAAACTACATTCCGGACATAAATTAAATAATTACTTTCAAAGAAATAGTTTCGCCTTGTTTTATTGGAAATGTGTCATTGAACTATTCCCTAGCAATTTCCGTTTCTACGTCCGGTTTAATGTCTTAAAATATTTTATTTTTTAAATGGCTTACAGCCAAAAAAAAATCTGGTGGCTTGTCTATCATTTGGCCATGTCCTAAAAGAAAATCTATAGGTGCGTTAAAGGGCAATTTAAATAAGCATTGGAAATTGGCAGAACCTGTGGGTAGAGCTGTTTGCAATACAAAGTTAGCAGGACTATACCGTGTGTAAGGGACAGCATCCCGCAAACTAATAGGGGTTGCTCAGTCTACGAAACTGAACAACTATCACTGGGAAATTCTTTCAGGAAATTATTTAATTTTCTGCTTTTGCATACAAGTTGTCTGATCGAGGTGGTAGTTTTGTATGGGAAAGTCAACAAATTTTGTCATCTGAAAGAATTTCCTGGTGAAAGTTGTTCAGTTTCGTTGGCTGAGCAACTCCTATCAGTTTGCCTTTGCGGGAAGCTGTCCCTTACACCGGGTATTATATGTATGGAATCTCTAATGTCGAGGGTTGTTCTAACTAGAATTAAAAGTCGTCTGGACAAACTGTAAAAATACAGAAACCAAATCCTTCAGCGGGCAAGTTTCCGCGTGAGTGAAATGCTTGGTGAAAGGTCGAAGTGACCTCGGGCCGGCGGCGGCGGCGGCGGTGGCGATGGTGGCGCGGGGGCAGGTGGCGCCGGGCATTAGCCATGCGCCCGCGAGTGCGCTGTCTGCGCCGCTTCCTGTGCACCCCGCATCCCCGCACCGCCACCACCGCCATACCACACGACAACATGCTGGCTGGAGAGAAAATTTCCATCATTGTTTTTTTTATCTTTACAAAGAGTTTTCTTCTCTTGATTCATACTTTTTCTATCAAAGATTGAATACCTCGCGAAACTACATGCTGGCTTATCCGGAATACTTTCCTACTAAATTTTCGAAATTCAAATCTTTATCCTCGATGTGGATTCTTGCTGGATGGTAATTAAATTAAATATTTATCCTCGTAAATTTCAATTTTTGTTAAACTTTTTTGTAAAATCCCACACTCTTACATACTGGCTTTTCTGGGAAACCAATTTTCCATAACACATTCAGGAATCGTTATCCTCGCTTATTTTTAAATTCCAACCATTGTCCTCAAAATTAAAGCTGGACCACTTTAAAGTAAAACATTAGTCGAGATATTTGGCTTTTTTTTTTCTTTTTACCATTATTTAAGCTTAGTAGCTTCAGATTGAGAGGTTGAGATTGCTTTAATTATTGTTTATATATTTCAAGGAATAAGTACCCAGAAATTCACTAACAATACCTAAAGCTATGATGGAAACCAACTTACCGGAATGCCAAAGATAGGATTCATTCATAAACGATTCCACTAATTCCGAAAATCTACACACTTCAAAGAAAAAAGATCTAATTCATACCGGCCAGATTCATTCACAAGACCGGGATGACTCATCGTCCAACTTCCCGTTGATTAGAAAAAGTTTACTGCGTCCGAAATAGCCGGGAAGAAGACAAGACTAAACAATAGATATCATACCGGGTGTAAAGGACAGCGTACCAGAAACTGATAGGGGTTGCCCAGTCAACGGAACTAAACAACTTTCACTAGAAAATATTTCAGGAAATTAAAAAAATGGCTTTTCCATACAAATTGTCTGATTGAAGTGGTAATTTTGTATGGGAATGTATATTTTTTTTTCATTTCTTTAAAGAATTTTTGGCGAAAGATGTTCAGTTTCGTTGACTGAGCAACCCCGCTATCAGTTTCTGTTACGCTGTCCCTTACACCCCGTATAGTTAGAGATCACCTACTTACGTATAAAACTCAGGGTTTTTAATAGTTACTGTAGAGTAGATAGAAATACTGCAAAATCACTATGAAATTAAACTAAACATTTCCAAAGGTCTAATTTCTCAATAATAATTCTCTTTTATAATTATTTTACCCGGACTCAAAAGGGAATCAGCCCCCAGATTCGGGCCAATACTTATTTGCGATACTTATTTGTATCTTTAAATTTAAATACCGTGGTCAACACCTAAGTACTACATTCAAATTTTTCGTAACACCCAGTATATTTCAGGAAGGACGTGACCCCTGCTCGGGACGTCCTACGCCCTACTCGGGTTCCGGCAGACCAGACGCTAGGTAAACATAAAGATACGGGCTGGTCGCGAATGGTCTGGAGGAGAGATAGGTTAGTTACAGAAGGACAGATGTGAAGTGGTGTGGTTTGGTGAACTTTTGATACTGAACATGAATGAACAGAGCTTCGTTGTCAACGCAGTGCAAACAGACTCTTTTTTTTTACTTGCTTGCAATACATTGGTAATTACTTAACTATTACTTAACTAATTACCAATGTATTGCAAGCAAGTATTGCTGCCTCGGCACGGTAGACGCTGCGTAGGCAGGCCTCCCACAAGGTGGACCGACGATCTGGTGAAGGTCGCGGGAAGCTGCTGGATGCAGAAGGCGCTAGATCGATCATTGTGGAGATCCTTGGGGGAGGCCTATGTCCTGCAGTGGGCGTCTATCGGCTGAGACGAGACGACGACTTAACTACTAACATCTGTCTATCTGAAATCTCAAAACCCTCAACAGATTTTCGGTGATTAGATCAAGCTGTCTGGGTGCTTTATTTACTGCAGTCTTTAGATACTAAAATAAATCATCATAATGTGGACCAGTAAGACGGTTGAACAAAATTATATTCAGGTAAACCATTACCTGAAAAATAACTTATGGGCATGTTAAAACTTAGCCGTCGGTCCGAAAACCTATTGTTAGCGGTTTAAGTTGAAGCCTACTTCAAAGAGATACTTTCATTGTAAAAACTTCATTTTATTCTTTGTCCAGCTCTCAACAGGTGTCCTTGGGAAGCCAGTAAAACGCATCCTTTGGGAGCCCGTCTGCGGTTTGCCCTTGAAAATACTCCGCCGCGCCTAATATTTAATTTAAGTTACAAAGGGGAGGTTAAAACCTGGACGCTTGCGTATAATAAAATGTACTTCCACTTTCAGATTACTACAAAAAAATATTAAAAAAAATAAAGTGCTTCACACCACAGCTTTGCTCTATAGAACTATTCTATATCAAATTTCAAACGGTTCACCCACCGTTTTCAAAACTAGACGTACTGTTCATATCTAAGTACTTACAAATGCATACCTAACCTAAGAAAACTCTAATTTCTTCGAAGCGAGAGTAGAGGCTTCTTCTAATAGCTAAAGGACGCTCCATCGTCGACTCTGTCACCATCACTTCTTACCTAGACTAGGGTCAAAACCAAACCCATTTTAATTATAATATTTTTTTTTTAAATGCACGTACCGCAGTCGCATCGCAGTGCAGTAACAAACCCAAAGGTCGCAGAGTCGCAGTTGCAGTGTGCAGTCGGCGGCGTCTGCGCATCGACCTTGACTCGCTCCACCTGTTGTTGCCCATTGCACATGCCCAGACAAAAAATAAACACTATGTGGGACGGAAGATTTTAGGGATACTTGCAGTTACATTAAATAATGCAAATACAAAACTTCTATTATAATTGTCTAGCGATTTATTCCTAAGATTTTAGTTACCTGTACCTATACCAAGTAAACTGTGATTATGATGATATCTGACATCTTATACAATTTGTATGATGTTTAGAAAAAATATGCATTTTTTATGAGGTGGCAGATAAACCTAAGTCCAGCTACAAAGAAGGGAAAACATTTAGCTACTTCTTCGGTTTTGGAAAATTCAGGAATTTTAGGTTAAAGTTATTAATTTATTATGAAGACGCAAATCATTAAAAATCATTCTGTAGATATATATATATATATATTCTTTATTGCATTAAAAATACAGAAAAGTGATTAGATAACTTTAACATTTTGACAACGATATTTAATGGATATCTCATTCTATTAACTATACTACCTTACCATCTACCTATAACCTTTTTTTTTTTATATTCTACGCAGCTACGATAAACAGGCTCTATATTCTGAACAAAACTATACTTATGTCACGTAATGTAACGCGTGATCCATCATCATCATTGCAGACGTCGCGCATTGTACCTATCATTGAAGCATATGCCTACAGTACAATGCCCTAATACCTAGCTTAGACTTAATCACTTCCAGTCTAGACGGAGATGGCCGGCCGGCTATTTTAGTCATAGGTCTTAGAGCCATTTTTAAGATGGAAACTTCACTTTGTGCAGAAAGCAAGCCACTTTGCATAGTGATAGTAGGGACCAATATGAATGATTTTGTCCGAGACACCCGACGAATTACCCACTGGAATTCAAGATGGCGGACCGTTTCCAAAATGGCGGCTATATAATCAAAAGAAATAAATTGGCTCAAAACGGCTGCACCGATTTTAATGATCGAGGTGTCATTTGATTGGTGTTGACCTCTAGAATTAAATAAATAAATTAAAGTTTAAGAAAATAAAGATGGCGGCCAAATATTAAGAAAGTAAAATAAAATCATACTTTTTTTTTTCTTTCAAATGTAAATAACAGCTAAATTATATATGATAGGGTAGTGTTTTTTCTGTTTATAATAATCTTTATAATATACCCAACAAAATAAAATAAAAAACTTCAGAATCCGTCAAGTAGTTTTTGAAATATACGCATTTCAAAAAAGTGGGTGAGTTGAAACCCGTCACAGAAGGCCATGTCTTCTGTCATAGAATTCATAGAATATGAACAAATGCAACAATTTCAATAAGTTTGCATTAAACTATTTAAAGTAATGCTTTGTGTGTATTATATACATGATATAAAAACTGGTCAAGTGCGAGTTGGACTCGAAAATAAGAGATTTTTGAGGTTTTGCTCTATTAGAAATAGATCCTGTGATAAAAATATACCTAAATTTGGCAATTTCTTGGCGTTTTTTTATTTATTGTTATAAATACAAAATACATAGGTACAACAAAATATAAAAAATTGGGTGGGTATGTTCTAGATAGTTTTTAATGTTCATTATATACCTATAATTAACCCAATAAACAATATACTTATCAAATTCGAAGTAGTAAGGGAAATCAAACTAAACTGTCATTGATTCATCCAAAGTATTTGAACTAAACATGGAGAAAAAGCTTATGATATAAAATTATTAACACCTCATCTTTATGTTTATGAGCAGTAAGTACAATATAGGTACATTTACCTTTCGTTTTGCAGCTGATTTTGCGTTCTGAGTAGGATTTTATAAGTCAATCAGCATTAAAAAAAACAAATTTAAAGACGTAATGGAAAAACCTGTTTCTTGCTAAATAAATTCATCATCGTCCAGAGTATTTGAACTGAAAAAGAGTAAAGGCATGAGCTTCATAATCATAAGACATAAAATAGTTATCATCATCAGCCACAACAGTCCACTGCTGGACATGGGCCTCCCCAAAATAATTATACCTAACAATAATAGGAATATATACCTTTCATTTTTGCAGCTGCCTTTACATGTGCTGCATTGTACTGTGCAGGGTAAGCCCACCCGCCGCCGGCATGAGCAGCGCATGCTATCACAGCCCTTTTTGCAGCTGCAATGTGCCAGACAGCTTAATTCTTTCCATATTTCCTGGGTTTCTGAGGATGGAGATGGCAAACAGGAATCGTCTCTCAGAATCGTCTAAGGGTATTGCCCCATAAGTGCCCTGCCTGATATGTGGCACGTAGGGCATGTTTTATTAAAGCTGCCGATGTTGGTGGAATACTTGTTACCATTCTATTTTTGGTTGAAAACAGTTCCTTGCGGACAGAATTCACTGACGCATGTACTGTGTGTGCATCGTACAGGTGACAAGTAAATTTTTCTAGTATATCGATTGTTTCCTGTGGCAAAAATAGAATGGTAACAAGTATTCCACCAACATCGGCAGCTTTAATAAAACATGCCCTACGTGCCACATATCAGGCAGGGCACTTA
The DNA here is from genome assembly GCA_029255725.1 of Scrobipalpa atriplicella. Taxonomy (NCBI): domain Eukaryota; kingdom Metazoa; phylum Arthropoda; class Insecta; order Lepidoptera; family Gelechiidae; genus Scrobipalpa; species Scrobipalpa atriplicella. The sequence goes on along the minus strand of JARACY010001628.1, from coordinate 36,288 downwards.
TGGGGAAATGCCCTTACCTTGGACGATTCCTGTTTGCCATCTCCATCCTCCTGGGGTTGGAAGTTGGATAGCAACAGATGGATACCGCAATGGTCAGAAACCCAGGAAATATGGAAAGAATTAAGCTGTCTGGCACATTGCAGCTGCAAAAAGGGCTGTGATAGCATGCGCTGCTCATGCCGGCGGGTGGGCTTACCCTGCACAGTACAATGCAGCACATGTAAAGGCAGCTGCAAAAATGAAAGGTATATATTCCTATTATTGTACTTAAATAATGTTAGGTATAATTATTTTGGGGAGGCCCATGTCCAGCAGTGGACTGTTGTGGCTGATGATGATAACTATTTTATGTCTTATGATTATGAAGCTCATGCCTTTACTCTTTTTCAGTTCAAATACTCTGGACGATGATGAATTTATTTAGCAAGAAACAGGTTTTTCCATTACGTCTTTAAATTTGTTTTTTTTAATGCTGATTGACTTATAAAATCCTACTCAGAACGCAAAATCAGCTGCAAAACGAAAGGTAAATGTACCTATATTGTACTTACTGCTCATAAACATAAAGATGAGGTGTTAATAATTTTATATCATAAGCTTTTTCTCCATGTTTAGTTCAAATACTTTGGATGAATCAATGACAGTTTAGTTTGATTTCCCTTACTACTTCGAATTTGATTAGTATATTGTTTATTGGGTTAATTATAGGTATATAATGAACATTAAAAACTATCTAGAACATACCCACCCAATTTTTTATATTTTGTTGTACCTATGTATTTTGTATTTATAACAATAAATAAAAAAACGCCAAGAAATTGCCAAATTTAGGTATATTTTTATCACAGGATCTATTTCTAATAGAGCAAAACCTCAAAAATCTCTTATTTTCGAGTCCAACTCGCACTTGACCAGTTTTTATATCATGTATATAATACACACAAAGCATTACTTTAAATAGTTTAATGCAAACTTACTGAAATTGTTGCATTTGTTCATATTCTATGAATTCTATGACAGAAGACATGCCCTTCTGTGACGGGTTTCAACTCACCCACTTTTTTGAAATGCGTATATTTCAAAAACTACTTGACGGATTCTGAAGTTTTTTATTTTATTTTGTTGGGTATATTATAAAGATTATTATAAACAGAAAAAAACACTACCCTATCATATATAATTCAGCTGTTATTTACATTTGAAAGAAAAAAAAAAGTATGATTTTATTTTACTTTCTTAATATTTGGCCGCCATCTTTATTTTCTTAAACTTTAATTTATTTAATTTATTCTAGAGGTCAACACCAATCAAATGACACCTCGATCATTAAAATCGGTGCAGCCGTTTTGAGCCAATTTATTTCTTTTGATTATATAGCCGCCATTTTGGAAACGGTCCGCCATCTTGAATTCCAGTGGGTAATTCGTCGGGTGTCTCGGACAAAATCATTCATATTGGTCCCTACTATCACTATGCAAAGTGGCTTGCTTTCTGCACAAACTGAAGTTTCAAATCGCTAACACCTATGACTATTTGTCATACATCACATCATGTCCAGACGATACTATGTCTACGTAGATATAGCTAGGAACAATCAGACGGCTTTGTTTGCGGTCCGTCTAGTCTAGGCCTATGTGGAAAGACATTTGAGAATCTTGTCATGGATGTCGGAAAAGTTCACACGGTCGCGGCTGGATGTGACATCATAAAACATCAGTAACTGCATATATTTCAGTAATATTTCTGCTCATGGAACTGAAACTCATCTAAAACAAAAATAAAATTATCAGTTAATTCTAGAGTTTTTTGTGAGGTCTAAACACAATTTTTACTTACAGATTTCGATGATTGTTTATTGGGAAAAGTTCTCTGGCTTCATGACACCCTTAAATTATTTGCACTTATATTAAAATGACCTATGTAACCTCGGTTCGTCGCAAGTACTGGGCTGAACAGCCAATACGAAGACGGTAAAAAAAGCCAGTGTCTCTAGGAAACAAACAAAGCAATTGTCGTGTGCATAGACTCGAACAAATTGTTGTGTACGCGCAAAAACGCCGAATGACAGTGTTTGGTCGTTGCTAAGTTATTTACGATCGCTTTTTCCAATTTCAACTCAAACCCATCAATTATGTGGTTCATGATGAAGCGTAACCAGTATCTCTACGAAGAGATCTGTAATCTAGTTTCTCTATATGGCCAGTTTGTGGTCCGTAGAATATTTCTGTTTATTAAAATATATTACTCTGATAGGCCACTCATTATTTTACAAGTACAAGTCCTAATAAGAAGCACCGTCCAGTTTTGCAAAATCAAGAATTATAAGGCTCTATATGCAGAGACTTAGAGCAACGCGGCCTTCCGTTCCGAGTAGAGATAAACATTCAAAATAATGCCTAATATATACCTAGATAGCAAAAATGTGTAATTCTATATCACTTCTAGTAGAGCTTTCAGTTGTCTATGTGGGCGGACCGATGTATTCCGAAGACTGTCTGCTTTCCTGGTACTAGGCATAAACTATGGCAAAAATAAACATTTCTAAAGTATCTTTGATATTGTCACCATCGATGATAGAGGTCAGTGATTCAATGTGATATCATTGATGATGTAATATTACTAGAGACTATCACATCTCTGAAAACTTTATGGTAATGATTATTATGATAAGGTACTTCCACGCTGGACTGGGAGAGATAGAAAAACATAGAATGTGCCAGCTGCATCTCCTCCCGGGCATGCTGTAAAAATCAGCTAAGGGGTCCGAGGGTTTCAGTATTGTAATTTAGGCGATGGGCTGACAACCTGTCACTATTAGCAATATACAGATCTATCTGGAATAACCCTCAAAACTTGTCAGACGTGGCGGAACGACCTTTGTTTAGGTAGTTTACGCTCTGCCTACCCCATTAGGGATAAAGGCGTGATTATTATGTATGTATGTGTATACCACCACGTTGTCGACTAAGGCCCGATCGCCCTAAATTCACGGTAGTCTCGTTCTCCTCGGCGGTGACGATGAGCTGATGATGGTTATATTATTACCAATGCCGCTTTACTTACACGATGAGCCCCTCAACCGAAGATGATCCATCCAGGCTGGCATAACGATAACTGTAGCCAGCGATCTGATGCTCCTACACAGAATTGCATTTAAATATTACAAATGTTTTAAATATTAATAAATTTAATATTACAAATTAGCTGTGCTATTAGGCGGTTTAAAAAAAACTCTGACACCAGGGTTCATCGGGTCGATCGACTTGATACCCATACGACAGAAGAAGAAGAATGCACATATACATTGTTAAATATAATTCTATAGCGTTAACACTGTCAAGGATTCTATAGAATTTATTTCGGAAAATACATTTCTTAAGGAGTATTATTTAAACACTAAAAATTTACTGTCCATATGTCACCTTTAATTTACCAAGTCGGTGTTATGAGGATGAAAATATTTTGAAAAATAATAGCATTGTTGCAAGAAAGTATACCTACGTTACGTACATTGCAACAATAACATCAGTGATTTTATTGTAGCTTCTGTTCAGCTCTGTATGGTTTTGTCAGCTTAGTCGCCACCACGTAGCATGGCGTTACGGTAAAGAATTTAAAAAATACTTTTTGATATTCAGTGCGTTAATTTAATGGCGTACTTTGGTAACGATAAAAGATCACTTAAAATATTTTTAAAAAGTCTACAAAAAAAAACATAAAAAATTACCACTTTTGTAGATTTCAAATTGTTCGTTTCTAGTTGTGGCATCTCACCAAAAGATATTGCGTTTTTAAAAAGATTTAAAATAGGTACTGTGGATTACCCTGATAGAAATGTGTGTGATGTGGATTTTAGAATAAAATAAAATTACTTCTATGATAAAGTCATAATTACTTATATGTGATTTTTACAAGGTAGGTTATAAGGTAGGTTGCAAGCTTTGAATGTCGATCTTTCCAAAAGTGATGGTAGGTTGTATGTATGTACAATCGTACAAGGATCTTTTGGCGCTTGGGTGACATTGACAGGAGCTTTTTTTGGGCTTCATTTAGCTTTTTCGAGAAGTACCTAAGCTACAGGTTTTTCACATCCATCAGTTTGCGTCTGTTTCAAAACAGCTCCGACATCCTCTATAGAGCCTCTTTCTTTAGAGGGTATCGGAGCCCAAGTCAATGTCACCCAAGCGCCAAAAGATCCTTGTACGACGGTACTGATATTTCTTTATTGTACTTTATTTTTATTTTAGTTTAGCTGCTACTCTGGATAAACTACCTACAACGAAATGAACGTATTTCGGATGAAAAAAGGTTTATACTTTTTCACCATTTTCATATATTTCTTCTTTCATAAGCCGATAGCAGACGCTTCGATGGAGGAATTCGACTGTAAGTATCTAAGACCAAAGGTGAGTAGATATACAGTCGTACAAGGGTAATTTGGCGCTTGGGTGACATTGACATTTTTCGAGAAGTAATTCCATCAGTTTGCGTCTGTTTCAAATAGGGCTTGCGGTCCGGATATCCGGATATCCGTCCAGTGTTTGGATCCGGATAATTTCTGTCGTAAAATCCGGATATCCGGATCTTAAAGTTATGTCAGATTGACATGAAAACATCCTAAAAAATTATTTGCTGTATCTACCTACATATGTATACGTCTCTTTTTTGCTTTTGCTTTGTATAAATTATTGACAATTTCAAAGAGTTATTTAATGTAATGTTAAATATAGATAGAGATTATAATTTAATTTCATACATTACAGTCGGACAAAGTTATTAGGCCATTTGACGTTTAAGATATCCATAGAAAAAAAAACAGCTGCACACACAACATTGAACAATATCTTCATGACTTAAGTAAACGTCAAACGGCACCTTCGATTTTGCATGTTATAATACCTATTTAAATTTTAAGAAATGTTTCTTTTTTTATCGTAGTATTATAACGCATTAGTTAAAAGGTCTTTCTAGTTAAGTATGAGAATATTATTAAAAGACTTTAATATTATTGATTTTGCAAATCTTTAATAATGATAAGAAAATCATTGTTATTTCGTTAAGATTTAACTTTCCAAATTACTTATGAAGCTGTTATTATTGTTACTTACGATCACATCAGTCCATTCAGTTCAATAAACAACAATTTTCATGCATTTTATTTTATTTTTTTAGTTAAATAAACAACTATTTCCATACATTTTACTCCGTATTTTTATTTTATTTTAAATATCCGGATATTCAAATTTCAAAACGGATAATATCCGGATAGTAAAAAGTTCCGGATCTTGCAAACCCTAGTTTCAAAACAGCTCCGACACCCTCTATAGACCCCAAAAAAAGCTCCTGTCAATGTCACCCAAGCGCCAAAAGATCCTTGTACGACTGTAGAAACATATTACTACTGTTTTTTTTTCTAATATACTTATGAGTATATATTTCACAGCCCTTGTTCAGGTATAAATCATTATAATGCGTAGTTCTTGGATTCAAATTACATACATAATAAAATATACCTATAGTCGGAAATGAATGTAACTGGAATAAAAAATATAAACACAACAATTTTTATTTCAGATTATGACCAAGACACAGTGGATGAGGAAATTCTCACAAACAATCACGCGGTGAATCATTTGTCAATATTTTATCAATCCCGTGTAGTAAAACATATCCATTTTTGGTCGAATGCCTTACCTGATGATTATGGCTTCCAAGGGGGCCGAGAAAACTTTCGCAAGTGCTACCATTCGAACTGTTACATTTCTTTCGGTACAAACAGCAGCAACAATATTGTGGATGTGACAAAATATGACGTCATAGCGTTTTTCGCGCACACAATATACAACGCGATTGATGCAAGTTGGCTACCACAAGAGCGATCAGAGAAGCAGAAATATGTGTTTGTAGGCATCGACTCTAGTGAGCGATTTCCAATGCGATTAGAAAAACTCAACGGCTTTTTCAACTGGACATGGACTTACAAGCTGAACTCAGATCTCATGTGGATCCCGTTTGTTGTAGTCGAAAATGTAAGAAAAACCATAGTCGCACCCAAAATGAACGTACACTGGATGGAACCGAATAATATGCTCCCAATTTCTAAAGAATTTCGACGGATTCTTCAAGGAAAATCCAAAGCTGCTATATGGTTCACATCGGAATACAATGATCCAAATCGTGAAAACGTGGAAACTCTGAAAAAAATACTGGCTGAAACGTATAAATTACAATTAGATATTTATGGGGAGGTTGGATGCTCTGATATTATTGATATGCAGTGTAACCCTGAAAATTGCATCGAGTTTACTCGTAGTTCTTATTTTTACTTGGCGTTTGAAACTGCGTGTAGTGATGATTATGTTACAGATATATTGCTACCTGCTCTTGAGTACAATACAGTGCCAATTGTTTTTGGTTGTGCTAATTATAGTCGGTGAGTGAGGTTTATAGTGGCTTTATACTTATGTAGGTAATGTAAGTATACATTACTTAAGGTCCGTATATGTTTCAGGTTTTTACCGGATGGAAGTTACATTAACGCTAAAACAACAGATTTAAAAGATCTTGCAGCACTAATAAATTATAACATTCAAAATTTCGAGGAATACATACAGTACTTCAGGTGGACCAATCATTATGCATATCGCAGGACTTCTACAAATCCAAAAACTGATGTCTTCTGTCGTATGTGTGCTTTACTGCATTCAGATAAAATGAAGAAATTTTCGGTTTACAAATATTTCCAAAAGTGGTGGAATCCAAAAAAGAGATTTCTTAAAGAAAATAAAAAAAGATCAAGTACAAGTACATCCCGTGGACCTGAGACTACTAGAATCAAAGTTGCAGCTAATAAAATAAACGAATATGAAACAACGACTACTCCTCCAAAAAAATCTTGGTTTCAAAGAATATTAGGCTCTCCATTTTGGCTAATTTTGTATAGTTTTTATTAGTTCATATCCTTTATTTTAAAAGTTTTATGGTTCAAATTCTGTACAATTGGTTAGTGTTAAAAATTAAATGTTAAAGGTTAAATGAAAGAGGGCTTTTTTATATTCAAATCATTGAAGCAAGAAATTCCAAATATTTCCGTTGGCAATTAAAATATTTTCTTGGGAAACAACAACAACTTACACAGCATTTTTTCGAATATTCTGAATGTCAATAGAAACTACTTTCTATAGTCCAACCCGACTCGGATTCGGGTTAAGTTTGGCAGCATTCCGATATGCTTACCTAGACCCACAGCAGACACAGTATGACAAGGGTTTAAGTGAAGGGGGGGGGGGGGCTGGCTCTGGACGGTGTTCTCTTTTTTAGTTTATTCTGCTGCACTGATAAAGAGATCCTCTACGGTCAGAATAACAGTCTACCACAGAATCTTGTGAAAAACAATCTTACAAAATTTTTAGACGGCAAAAAAACATCGTTGTTATGTTGTAAAGAGGACAGCCAAAATTAGTGTTCAAATAATATATGGCTCGTCTGGGACAAACCTGGGGCGTTTAGTTAGTCACCATCACCACCTTGTCGTGGTCAAAGTCTAGTCTTTACGTCACGGTGACATAATGAGCCTGCGCCTGAGCACGAGGCAATGACAGGCGACTCAGAGGCAATTGTTGTACATTGACTTGATTTAAAGAAGAAGGAATACGAGTAGACTCTACGGGGTCTAAGGGACAGCTTAACGCATACTGATAGGGATTGCTCGGTCAACAAAACTGAACAACTTTCTTCATAACTAAATATTGAAATTCTTTCAAGAAATCAAAAAAGAAATCTATTCCCATACAAAATGATCTTCTCGAGCAGACAATTTGTATGGGAAAGCCAGTTCTTTTTTAAAAATTCCTGAAGGAATTTCCTGTTGAAAGTTGTTTAGTTTAATTGACTGATCAACCCCTATCATTTTGCGTTGAGCTGTCCTAACACCCGGTATAGATCGCAGCGGTGTATAATCATTAATTAGTGGATTTTTCTCAACGTAAAATAACTAGTAGGTATAATACAGTAGCTAAGTACGTATACCAAGACATTCCTAAGTCGTCCAGAAGCTCAGCATCCGCATAACTGACTCACAAAATTTATGTAAATCGTTCACTTTTTGTGCTCATAACTCAGTAGATAATATTAACAAATTAAGCCCTGGGGCGCCGATTTCTGAGCTAATAAATAACGAAAATGAAGAAATAGATTAGATGGGGGCAATAAATGAAAACAAAACGATTGTTACTGTAATTTACGAGGCGAATAATCATACGGTGTAATCTTATAAGGCTCTTATAAGGTGTTACCTCCGGAACAGTGAACGAGTTAGGAATCTGGATTAATCGATGATAACAACGTGGCCTAATTTTTTATTCAATATTTTTTTTGTTCTTACGCGCTTTGGAATGGGAAGGTCAGGTTTTTTCATTGCCAGTTCACAGTTGGTACGTGTGTCTGAAGAGATTTAGAATCCGGTTGTAAACTTCGGTATAATAGTACCGCGCCAATTTTTAAAGTATCAAATATTTATCGTGGCTACTAGTGTAGAGGTATAGTATCTATATACACTTAGCCTACGTACCTACGAAAGATTTTAATTTTTAGATTTTAACTAACAAATAGAGATTGATAATGAGTGACTCCGATACCTACTGAAAATTATGTAGGTACTAGACTTCCACCCGCGGCTTACTGAGTTTTCCTGTGGGAATCAGGCTTTTTCCCGGGGTAAAAAGGAGCCTATGTATTAATCCAGGGTGTCAGCTACCTCCATACCAAATTTTATTAAAACCGCTCCAGCCGTTTAGACGTGAAAGAGTAACAAACATCCATCCATCCATCCAAACTTTCGCGTTTATAATAGTAGGTACTAGATTTCCGTCCCGCGGTTTCACCCGCGGCTTACTGAGTTTTCCCGTGGGAATCAGGCATTTTCCGGGGTAAATAGTAGCCTATGTGTTATGGATACCTCCATACCAGTCGTTTAGACGTGAAAGAGAACGTGAAAACATCTATACTTTCACGTTTAATATTAATATGATAGGATAGGATTATAAGGATTAAGCTGTGGCTAGCAATCAACTTTTATAGAGTAATTTTGAATTTCCATTGTTTCAGCATATCGCAATTTTACATGGAGGCTCAATTTTTCAACTCCAAACCAAACTACACCTTCACATTCCTAATTTAAAATATCGGTCAGAAGTAAAAATGTTGGAATGTCACTTGTTTTATTGGAATCGTGTTTGCCAAAGTGCTATCATAATTTGTTGCTTTTCGCATTCGTAAGAACATTCCTTTTTGTCCTTTATTGACGTGGTTTCGCGAACATCTAACAAAAACTGAGACGACTTGAGAATCATCTTTATTGATTTTATTCATGATGATTTTATTTTCCGTTGGGCTAGAATCAACCTGTTGTCTTGAAAAAAAACAAAGTATAAAACCAACAAAAGTAATTGTGTATCGTTGCAAACACAAAACAGTTACATTACTATTTATTAAATTATTTTTTTTGCACAGAAAAATGAAGAACATAGCAGACAACACCAGGAGGTTGTTTTAAAAATATATATGGCTGTCATCACAGAAAAAAAAATTTGGGATTGGGAGGCCCACTGAGTAGATAAACACGGGAGGCCTAGTTTTTACACGTTCCAGATATGTAGAGCCCCTATTTCTGTTCTCTCATGCATGATAGAAAATGACAATATTAATTAGTAAAGTGTCATTTGCATCGCGGAATTGCTACCGTTCTTCTAACCAAAGTACTTATAATATTTTTCTCAGTATTTTTGTATGTTCAGTTCATGTCATGTGAAGTATTAATATTTGCGCCTGATTTCTCTCTGGTCGTGTCAGTCAATCTGTCACATCAAAATAAGAGATTGTAGGAATAGAGATCTTGTATGCTGTGCAAACACTTGGGCACTAAAAACTAGTCCTGCGCACTTGGCCAATCTCTACCGAAAATCGGTTGGGATGACTATTATTAATCTAGTTGAAACCAGTCCCGAGACAAGCTGACTCCTCGCAACCTCGCTCGCAACCCAATGGCACCGCTAGACTCAACAACGTCGCACTTCGGGAAAACAAAACCCTTCATCGGCTTATGATCGAATTCCGTCAAGTGACGATCCAACAATGTGACGTCATACTTCGTGGGAAACACTGCAGCAAGGGTGTCAACTTGACACCGTCAACACTTTATAAAAAAAACTATTTAAAAACTTCTGATAGATGAACTTTCCACTTTGTCTGTATTGTCTGTGTTTGTTTTGTGAGTTATTGTCGTTGCAACCCATTCTAATTTTGTTATAATTTTAAATATTCTAATTTGTTAGTATTATTAAGTCTTATCCAGATGCATACGTGTTTCAGCGACCTGAAATGGTGGCCACGGAAGATCAGCGTCCTGGGCCTAAAAACCTGAGACAAAATGCTGAGTGGCAACCATTTTGGTATTTTGTAGTTATACGTATTAGTTATAAGTATTAATAATGTATTATAATGTATTAAAACTTATGTAATAATGTATTATAACTGCCTCTGTGGTCTAGTGGTCTAAGCTGTGGGCTTACGATCCGGAGGTCCTGGGTTCGATTCCCAGGGGGGGAACACAAAGTTGATATTTGTCAATTTATCACTTTGTGATGTTTTCCCCAGTTTGGTTAGGACATTGCAGGCTGAATCACCTGATTGTCCGAAAAGAAAAAAGATTCCGTGCTTCGGAGGGCACGTTAAGCCGTCGGTCCCGGTCGCTGTCTTTGATAGTGGTCGATACTGAAACCATGTCAGAGGTCTATAGCTGTGCTACTAGGCGGTTTGAAAACTCTGACACCAGGGTTTATCGGGTCGTTGTTCGACTCGAAAATCCACTCGCTAAGAAGAAGAAAAAGATGTATTATAAGTATTGTAATACCTACTTAATACCAAATAAATTTCTATTCTATTCTATTCTAAAAAAAAAAAACAAATTACCTACTCTGTTTCTTTTTTATCACAGCAAGAAGAGTCATCCCTACGAACTATAACTAACTATTACAGGTGATGATGGTGATCAATTAGATGGTCATCACAGATAGAATGTGTGCATTTGAATGACATTGCTGATCATCATTAGGAATCATCTTACCAAAACTAAATTGGTTTGTCATTTTAATAAGTTCAACACGTAATTTTATATTTTGCAACTTGAAAACCTAGGCCCGTATTGATAAACAGCACTCGAGACTGACAGTGAGTTTGAGTACGTATCAGAAATGTCATTCCAGTACAAAATGACCTGTCAAATCCGCACTTAATATTGCTCCCAATCTTGAGATCGCTTTATAAATACGAGCCCTAGACAGCAGAACTAGGTTAATCGCATCCTACCCTGTTCGCCCGGTCCAACCAGCAGAAAAGATATCGAATTTCAAATTAATAAGTTTTAAAGTCGCCAGCCCTGGGTAGACCAAACACTGTCGTTACAAAGAAAGTCTGGCAGACAGTGTGACTGAGGTACAATGAGCGCTTCGCAAAGGTCATTCAATAATACGCGGACCGACTCCGTGTCAACAAGATACCTATGTTATCGTTTGAAGAATGCGAGCATGACTGCTTTTACTATGTAAACGTTTTTTTCTTCCGATAGGTTAGAGTAGCTTAGCTCACTATGGGCTAGACCAGTGGTGATCGAGTCGGAGTCAACGATGGTGCGAGCTTACCCTAAAGCTAAAAAGCCAGAAAAAGCACTTTGTATTTATTTCCAAACACCAAAAGGACAACAGCAAGCTTATCGCTGAAATGCCGTATACTATAGGAGGATATAGGAGGTTGGTTGCAAGCCAGACAGTCTTCTAAGGAGCTCACGGGTTGTTCAGCTGGACTTATCCACAAACAAGTCTGAAAATTGTGGTTTCCGGAGTGGACCAGGAGGTAGATCCTCCAACGTCTCAAAGTTCGGTATCTATCTGATAATACGAGCCGGATGACGCTGCAAGCTCAGTGGGACGCGGCCTCGTTACACACATTGTTTGTTTTTTTCCTGCTAGTCAGTTTGGGCATACCAGTCTACGACTCAATAAAAAATAGCGGCTATTTTTAGCACTCGTCTAGCGCAAACATAGTTTTGATGATACGTAAGGTCAGTGCCAGCCAACTACAAAAGAAAAGAATGTACCTAATAAAATATAGGTACCATCACACAGGTAGATACTATCCGAATCATTTCTTTCCTAGCTATCTGTTCTTGGATTGGTCAAATGACCATGCAGGCACTGAAAACCTAGTGCTGGACATGAACTTCCCCCAAACGGTGGTGATATCTCAAATCATCTTGAGATTCATCTCTCACAGACTCATGGTTTTTTTTTATGAAAGAGGGAAGCAGACGAGCAGGTGGGTCACCTGATGGTAAGTAATCACCGCGGCCCATGGACACTTACAACACCCGAGGGGTCACAAATGCGCTGCCGGACTTTTAAGAGGGAAAATGCTCGTTTCTTGAAGACTGCCATGTTGTAACGGTCCGGAAATACCTGGGCAGATAACTGACTCCATAGTGTAGTTGGTGGTATGGTATAGGTGGAATAGCAAGTCAAGTCGACCTAGTAGCATGAATATGAAAATTTCAATCAAAATAACAAAAAGCAATATCAAACAAGTTATCAAAAAATATTTATGTACCTTATATTACTTATTTAAAATTAAAAAGCCATACTAAATCATAACATAAGTCATCTCCGATTAATATTTTATTAATCCTTCTGTAGGGAAAACCTGCAGAAAAAGAAACTAGTGACAAGCAACTGGTTGCATTGCATCTAATTTGCAAATGTCAACGGAAATCAGATAGTGATTAATAATGGTCGTCCACAACCACCAGCTAATAAATCAATTCTCAGATATCAATCGCCATATTATTATAATGTGTATGATATTGAGCATCCGGCGGTCACACCATATCTACACGTATATCTACTACCTACCCTGTGTGACGGCCTTGGCTTGATTTTCCGTTAAATTGTGGTATTCTAGTCATAGAATCTAATGAGGCAGAGGTGCGTAAGATATGGACGAAGACGATGCAGCAGAATTTGTAATTAAAGGCTTTTTATGAAAAAGTTGTACACATCGTTTTTTTCACTACGTCATCGATAAGACAAGTTGATGTTTATATGTGAATGAGGATTATTCGGTTGATAAAGAATAAACTAAATGGAGCCATGTGTCACCATCCCTAAATAAGTACATTGCGATTGTGGCAAGTAGATGATGGAATCAAGATCTCTCGTAATTTTGTCCATAGTAGGTACTATAACTATGGGAATCATTTTCTGAGGATTTGAAAGCGATGATAGAGTCATCCCAAATTAAATTACATTCGTTACAGTAAGCTTGCACAAACTGCACAAACATGAGAATATATCACGCTCATGAATCACGTCTATTGCATCAACAAGCTGTTTGTTTGTATGTCACCTCACGGCTCGCCACGCTAAGATAAGTTGCCAGAATTCTGGCCAAATCGCTCCCTCGTTGTAGCCGGAAAATATTTGATAAAAATTACAACAATAACATCCTGATACAAGTTTTCAAAGATGTGAAATCCTAAAAAAATTACAAGTTCAAGTTCAAGAAGGGAATTTGTAACTTAATTTAATTAAATGGCATTATTTCAAGAATCGTGTCAAAAGCGCTTCTATTTATGCACATGTTACGGTGCCCGCATAGGTATCATATGGCTACAAATGTGAATAAAAATTAAAAACAGAATTACTTATTTTTATCATAATTTTAAAATCTGGAAATATCTGACTTAATATTCTGTCCGCACTGACACTTATTTACGCGCGTTGCATCCGCGCAGCATATTTCTGCACTCAAAGTGTTTGCTCTACAATACAGGTGAAACTGCGGAATACCGCACTAAACAAATAAAAGAGCACACTTACAGAAATTATTTGGGTTTCCTGTATTGTATAGGGTCGCCAAATATGCAAACATAAGCGAACGAAAACACTACCCAGACAATTCGGTATGATAACCTGTATCTAAGGTACCAGTTTCTTATTTTTATCTGATAGATCATCCAATTTGAAGAATATTTTTATCATAATAAAAATAAATTGCTAAGTAATTAATTAGTTATGATTTTTTAAAGCATGGCAAAAACACTAGTTTTGAGCCGAAAGGTAGCAAAACTTTTTTTGTGTAGAGCAAATTCTATTCTTGCTACTTTCCGGCTCGGAATATAGTGTTTTTGCCATGCTTTTAAAAATTCATAATTAATTAATTACTTAACAATTATTTTTTATTATGATGAAAATATTCTTCAAATTAGATGATCTATCAGATAAAAATAAGAAACTGGTACATTAGATACAGGTTATCATACCGAATTAACATACGAATACCCAATCGTCCCAGCAGCAATAGGACAAGTTAAGACTATCAAAAATGAAAAATGTAAACTTATGCCTGTATTTAATAAGTAGGTAGGTATGTAGGTATATCTAGAAATCACTGCTAATATGTTAAGTACTTTTAGAATAGAAGGTAAAAACTTTTTTTAAATTTCGACAAATGCTGCAGGCTAGTTAGAATGATATATAAAATGATAAAAGTTGGGACAATTATTATTGTAATAATACCATAATTAATTCGTCAATATTCGAAGGTCATAAAAACCTGGTATTCATGATGATCAGTCCTACGTGCAACAGACGATGATGCAGGGCTTTCGTAAAGGTTATAAAAAAAGACATTACATATATACATATGCACGCCTGTATCTCTTACGGAGAAGGCAGAGCATCTAAGACCTCATAATAAGGCGTTTTCGCCACTTCGTCTGCCAAGGTTTGAGGGTCATTTTAGAAAGAATAACTGTGTATTCCTATAGTGGTAGGTCTTAATTGCAATACACCGAAACCCTTCAAAAACCCCTTTTAAGTAGAGGAGTAGTCCTCTACTGATCTCTACGTTATTTGTAGGAAGAGAAACAGCTGGAAAATTCTATGTTTTTCTTTCGTTAATAGCAAACATGGAAGAATTATTACAGCTATTTTTTCGACGCCTGCCTCACGAATTATATGTCATACAGTCCGATGCAGACCTACGTGCATCAGACGATGATGCAGGGGTTTCTCGGAGACGTACAAAAAATGACATTCAATCACGAGGACACGACGATGATGGGTGATCTCGGTCGTCGCTGTGCCATTTACTAATGATGCATCTCCAACAAGAAATCAATTACAGACAACTAAAAAACTTGACAATTGACTTATCAATAACGTATGATTAAGGTATTCTAAAGACTGTCTGATTCATTTAAATTTGACGTATGAAAATCACAAAATTAGCGATAAAACATGCATGAAAGTGACATCATAACAAGAAGTAGACGGATTATTTTCTATCTCTAATACAAAAGACATCAACGGGTGCTAATTTTTGTGAAAATGTTATTTTTAATTTATGACTGTTCGTGTAACATTTTTTAATGGACTTTATGTGACATGGTTTGTAAATTGAATTACGAGTAATTTTAATATTTATTGCTTAAATAAAAAAAAAACATTTTATGCGCCTAATGATAGCCATTACAATTAATGATTCCTGAAAAGTGATGTAACATTGTACCAAAAAATGATTGTGCAAATGTTTTCTTATTAAATAAGACTACACGTGTAGATGTAGAGGTTCAAAATCATAAATTATAGAAAATTATGCTTATAATTAATTGACTCTAAATTTTTTTTGTCATGAACAGAAAAGCACTTATTGCTGAATTTAATATTAACAATCAAAATCAAGTATGATGATGCGAAACTTTTACTGATAGTCATACCATTAACTTGATGACTATATAATTTTGTATGTTCTTAGCAATAAGGCTGCCTATGTTGTACTTTTGTTATGTTGTTTGTGTATTACTGTGTATTTGTCTCCTTAAGTGCAATAAAGTATTTTGTATTGTATTGTATTGTATGTTCTTTAAGCCATTTTATCAGGAGTCCTCAATACTAGTGTAGGTGATAGAGTCGGCGATGATGCGTCTGCGTCTGCGGCGGCGGCGGCGACGCGCGCATTCCGGCGAGGCGGAAGAAGCCGCGGTCGTCGACACGCTGCGCCCGCGCCGGCCGCCGCCTGCAGCGCGCCACAGCGGCACACCGCCCCAGTCCGCCCGACTGGGAGGTTAGCACTACGCCGCGAAGGCTAAAGCTGTTATTGTCACATAGATCGCTCGACCCATCAGACGTCCCGACGACTCGTGCGGCTGCATTTTTGGCGGGATGATACTGTAGTGTGAAAGTTTGCTGTCGGTGATTTACTCGGTCGAAAAAACATTACGTTGAAGCACGAGGCGGTTTGCGCGGCAAATAGTGTCGGGAGCAGGAGTTCTTGCAGGGCCGGGCTCTCGGCCGCGTGGCGACTTGTTGCGGGCCTTGCGGCACGTGTGTGTGCGGCGGGTGCGCGCGGCGTCGGGCGCCGGCGAGGAGCGGCTCGCGGCTCGCACGTGCGGCGCGGCGCGGCCGGCGGCCGGCACAGTGCCGCGGCGGCCGGCGAGGAGCGCACTGCCGCACGCGCCGCCATGCGCCCCATGCCACGCTAGCGGGAGCATGCGGCTGCCGCTGCTGCCGCTCATCGTGCTGCCGCTCGTGCTGGCGCGCCCGGCAGCAGGTACCGTGTTATCAGTGTTCCTAATTCCAATTTATTACACGTGGTAGATCCCGCCTGACCGGTAGCGGCGCAGCGACAGGTTTTTTAAATCTTTTCATGCATTAAATGTGCACGCTTTTCTTCAAGTTCGGTAAGTTTATGGGTTCAAGTTGTTGTCCGATACGAGTCACGCCACGAATTGTACGGGAAATGTCCGGGAATCAAACTTTAAAATAACTTCCGAAACTGTTCTGCAATAGAATTCATAAAGTTTTAACGACTTAGGTAAGGTTTTTCGTTAACTTTGTTTCAATAAAGTTTCTTCTAAGATCAGTTATAAGCATAAACAACTAAAATTTAAATTTAAGAACTCTACCACTTTTATGTGAATGATTAAAGTATAAAATATTTAATTTCAGTAAAAAATTAAAGTAAGTAGGTATTATTTGATTTAACAATAGTACCTAGAAAATGTACTCCCACCTGTCTTATGACGGACACATAATTTTCTAGTGTGACTAAAGCGGATATCCGTTCTAGGAATAGTGGCTCGTAAAGTTGGAACTAGGGCCACAAACAAACATTACTTCATTAACATGCAGCTAGTTCTTCATAACCACACCACAATATAAAAGTATTAGAACAATACAAATGTTTAGGTAAAAAATAGGCGCAGCGCAACTCACAAACTATTGAACTTTTTATGACGCCAAGATTTCGTGTTGTTAAAGACATAGAAGAAATTTGATAATTTTTTATTTTAATTTTTAGAATGTTTTCAGACTTCATTTATTTATTGTACAGAAGTATAATTAGTTTTCTTATTTCTACAAAGAAATTTCATCTTTTACTGCAAATAAGGTAAGTTCGCCCGTTTCACAGGATTTGGCATCTTTGGAAACATTAGACCTGTATTTTAAATAATTATGTAGTATTTTTCACAGTTTTTCAAATGTGTTAATTTATTTAGAAATCTGAAATGGGTTACAAGAATTAGACCTAGGCTAGTTGATTTTATATGGTGTACTATATGGTATCGCGTCGTCGTAGAGACGAGTAATGTAATAAAAGCTTATGTTTTATGTAAATTTAATAGTATATTATGCAACGCGGGAATAAAACAGTGTCTAACGTCACGGGCAGCATATTGAATCCTGAGCGGAATGAAGGATTCTAGGATTAATTCCCGAGCGCAGCGAGGGAATTAAATCTTTAATTCCTGAGCGAAGCGAGGGAATTATGACAAGAATCCTGAATGTAGCGAGGGATTCAAGTCTGCCCAAGGCGAAGACACATTTATTCCCGAGGAGCATACTATATTTTACACACCTACTGCACAGATTACTTAGACGGTGGCAGGCGTCTGTAAGATAATAAAGCTCAGAAATATACCTGATCATGTAATATTGATAGATAAATAAAATATTGAAAACATACCAGAAGCAACAGATCCGAAAATCAACTCACACTCACTGAACTACACTTCACGTTCACAATCCACTACCTACGTATTTTTCCAAAAAACGAATTGTTCATATTTAACATATTCAATATAAATAACAAAGTACGATAAAATACTAGTCACAATGTCTTTCTGAAGTCAAAATATTAATTTCACTCGACAATTTACGAAATGGAAGTCAAAATCAATGAAAGAAAAACTTTTGCAAAAACCGTAAAAACAAACCGCGTTTTTTTTTTTAGTTTTTTTTTATTTATACGAGGCAAAGAGCACATACAGATAACTAGTCATACAGCCTTTTTACACTCACCGGGAGGCGCAGAAGGCGAGTGTGGCAACAGTTTTAATACACACACAGCCATATTATTTTTTCTGAAAATTATTTTCTTAGTAGTTCACATGACATTCCAAATTCAAATCTCATAATAACCCTTGGGCTATTAAGGATTTCCATACAACTTTATATCCCTTGGGATTATTTTCTTGCTTTAAACGCAAGTTCCTTGATACATTATGTTGATATAATAATGCAGAGGTGTGTAAAAATATTAACATGGGGCTCCTCAACTTCAACAGGGGCTTCACATCCCATCTAATATAAAAAAAACTCTAGATGCACGTCACTTAAAAATCTAAACTTAGGCTCGTATTTATAAAGCGCTCTCAAGATTGAGAGCAATATTAAGTATGGATTTGATAGGTCGATTTGTACTGAAATGACAATTCTGATACGAAATCAAACTCGCTGTCACACTTGAGAGCTGTTTATAAATACGGGCCTTAAAATCGCTTAGTTAAAATTAAATTTAAACAATAAGCTTAGCAACTTGTATTCCAAAAATTAACGTCAACTATATAAAATGACGTCTCTGAAATTTCTTACCTTAAGCGGGACTTTTTCAATCACCGCTAAAATTTGCCGGAGTAAGGCATTTGGAGTTTCTAAGCCGTATAAATTGAATACGTAGAATAGCATTGGAAAATTTTTATCTTGGCCGGCTAAAATTAAATTAGAGACATTACTCAATTTAGCCATGTCAATTGAATTTGACAGTTACGCGTATAATTAGCAAATTGGTTTAGTTAGCCACGTCAAATTAAGATCTAGATTTTAGCGCCTCTCTAGAATATTGCCCATGGTATGATGTTTTTTTGTCATATTTCTTTGATCATAGAAATTGGCAGTGCTATTGCAAATTTAATAGGTTTATTTAATAGCTGTACCAACCAGCGTTCATCATTATATCGTATGGCGTTCTCTACGTTAATAAAAACTAAACCAAATTACCAATATTCTGTCCATAGCGCCTACTTTGACCATTGAAACTCCTGAGTAAATGTAAGCTATTATTCTGTGGCCTAGGTGTATATAAGCAAGTGCTGTGTCCTTAGTATCGCAGTTTGTAGTTTATCTGAACGCGTAAACCTAGATTTATATCTGTGACTGTCATGCCTAGGTAAACTAGACCAACTGTAAAGGCGTGTACGTGAAATAAATGCAAGAATGTTTTTAATGTTATCATAATAATAATATAATTCTTAAGGTATCATAATATTACCTGCTGAACTGATACTTAAATATAATATCAGAACAATAAAATTTTAAAAACATTGGCCATTCCTTAGGTAATTGACGATTAATCTCATATAATATTACTGTAGGAGTAAGTATTTAGGTATTAAAATATTATATTTTGCTTTTTCTATGTTTCTTAGGCAAAGTTGTTTCAAATCACGAGGACGTAAATACAGACTTATTCCCATTACTTCTGCTGTTTCGTTTGCTACTTTTTCGTCTAAGAACGAATTTGGGTATAATTTTGACAATTTGAATAATAGCTTTTCTTACCGCAGGAAAACATCCCACGGGAAAATTCATATATCCACGTGTGAAAAAAACACACGGTAGAAAACAAGTAAACTACCTATTTCTTCTTTCTAATATTTTTTTTTTCTAAATTTAAATTTAAATTGCACTTCAACTACCTAATGCACGTTCAAATAATATGGACAAATGTAGAGATAAGGCCTTTTCTCTTCGATCCATTGAACTATTTCTTGTCCCAATTCCGAGCATAATTTAGCCACAAACCGGCTGTTACTGCACTAACCCTCGGTTAAGTGAAATTAACCATAGTTAGCAACTGTTTAATATCCAGTTAAGTGAATAACATAATACTTGTGTCTGTGCTACATCCGCCGCTAGAAAACACAGACTAAATTATTTAAACATTAACCCTACGCACGGGAATTTACATTTTAAAGGTTGTTTACTTGAAAGTCAGTTTTAAAATTGTCTGTTAAATTTTATTATACTTGCATAAAATTATGCTAAGTTCCTTATTTAATACTATCTTTATTTGTGCCGCGCAGTTTCACTCGTGGCTTAATAAGTTTTCCCGTGGGAATCAGGATATTTTCTCTAGCTTGTTCTACCTAATGGTAAAAGACTTTTTGAAATTTGGTCTAGTAGTTTTTAAGTTTATTCGTTACAAACATACCTATACAAAATACCAATCTTTCATCATTATCATCATCATCATCATAGATATCTTATTTGCGACAGCGGCAGGATCGACCTATGACATAGAAATATAACAATATTTTTTCAAAACTCATTTATCATATAAGTCTGGATCAAATTTTTCCGTAATTTCCTACTGCATCTAGTCTTGTGGTAAGTACAGACAAGCAAATCTACTTTAAAACCCTTATAAAATTTTATACTAAACTAAACCTTAATAAAAAGTTACTGTAGTTTTAACAATATTTAACCTAAGTAATTCATTTCTAGAGCTTAAAAAGAATCCCTCCTATGAAATAATAGTAATTGGTTTTTCATGTCTACGATCGATCTGCACAATAGAAATGGATCCAAAATTTATCCCCAGTAGGTATAGTTGCCTCAGGAAATCGCGAACCGTAAAAAATTGCAGTACTCGTTGAAATGTTCGCGAGTCTGAAACAATAGTGCGAGCCGGCTGATGCACCGAGCGCTGCACCGAACCCGCGTGCATTCAAAACCAGTGATGTGCTACTTTACCAATATTTCGGCAATGTATCGATACATTTCGTTCGCTACTACTTAGTTGGATACTTCGTCGTCCTAAAGGGTAAACGCTACTTTGGTACTAAAGCTGCAAGTTTACAACTACAATTAAATAAAATACATTATTAACTTAGTCTACTATCTGTAGTAAGTGTTTTCTCATGTCACAATTCACGGAAACATTTGTATGTGCCGAGCGGGCAGGGCCAGCATAAATCTTGAGAGGCGATTGAATGCGTGCGTGCGCGAATAATTCATTGGGGGCGATCACCAGGAATCAGTATTTGGCATGCAGACGGCCGTGTCCATTGCGAAGCAATAAACCCGTTAGCGCAGACGTACAACACAATACAAATACACTACTCGGGTAATGTACATATTAGATACATTGAGGTATCCGATTTATATTATACTGCAGCAACCGCTTAACATTCGAGTATGAGTCGAAACAGAATACATAAATCGCAATTGGATTGGCGAGACAAGCGTTTAGTACTAAATTGAATGTTTTAAATAACCCGCGGTTATTTTTTTAATAGGCTGCCTGGGTTAATATACCTATCGTATAAATGAACTTAACATTTATTACCTTCTGATTTAATCTTTGCAATAAGAATTTGTCTAAGTCAGGCTGGTTATTCTGTTTTAATTAATTCATATTCAATGACTGCAAGACACTATTTTGGTCATGTCTAGAACGCTTGAAGTCTCCATTTTTTATTTACTTACTTACTTACTACGCTGGCTCAGCGACCCAAAGTAAGTCTTAGCCTCCAATACTATACTTCATTTTTTATTTATTTTAAGAAATATTTCTATATTTGATTTCTTCCATGCTGGACTGGGAGTGATAAAAAAACATAGTGTGCCAGCTGCATCTCCTCCCGTGCATGCTGTAAAAATCAGCTAAGGGAATCGAGGGTTTCAATGTATTGCAATTTAGGCGATGGGCTGACAACCCGTCACTATAGCAAAATATATAATCATCATCTGAATTAGCCCTCGACACTTGACAGACGTGGCGAAACAACCTAAGGTTTAGGTCTTTTTTGCTCTGCCTACCCCATTAGGGATAAAGGCGTGATTTTATGTATGTAGGTATGTAAATACTTGAAAGCAAAAGGATATAACAAAATATAGCTTAAGTTAAGAGTGACTACTACAAAAAAGTTATCGAGTTTATCTTATAGAAAGGTTGCCTTAAAAAAACATGTGATGTCATTAAATAAATTTCTCCGTTATCAACTCGACTGATCAAAAAAATTATGCTTATCTATTCCGTAAGCGAAAATGTTCTCAAAGAATAATTTGAGGCAACGATAAATAGGAGCTGGATCGTGAAAGTAGTAAAAAATTATATGAGTACTAAATTTTTATTTATTTAATTTAAAGTATATATTATCGATATCGATGGTCTGTTATGTCGCATCACTAGCCCGCAGGTGCCCGCGCTACGCTCGCCTCGACTCGAGTGACCGCACTGGCCAGACCAGACGACTTTAATATTTATTACACATGTAAATGCTGTCGCTTGTACAGAAACATAAATACTGACTCAAAATATTATAGTGTGTCGTGGATTCTACGTGAAATAAGAAAGATAAACGGCAAGTGGAAAACCATTGTCCAATTTTTTTTACAACGTATAATATAAATGAGGTTACTCGTATTTTTTCCATTTTAGTTTACATTAATAAATACAATTTTAATACGACCTATGGAACACAATGTTAAGATTAAAATAAAATACACTCAGTTTTTTTAATGTGTGAATAATAAATCATTTTCATTATTTGAATGCCTTTACTTTATCTCGCCAAACCAATTAGTCAAATTAAAATTGCTGGCAATAAAATAAAAAGAGCGTTTTTATTGTAAAATTAATAAATATTTTAATTTAATTTGGTGTAATGTTAGTAAGCTCTGAATTTTAGGATCCAGTTTTTCGCATTTTACTAATTCTCTGATATGGAAAGATATTTTAATGTGCCTTAGACAAAGCGGAGTAAAAACAATGTTCGCATGGTTGATACCTAAAGAATGCGTTTTTAATGAAAGATTTTAACAGTTTATTTTAATTAAGTATAAGTTCTCAAATATTAGAGATCTCATTAAAATCTGTCCCGTATTTTTGGTGTTGTACTTACTTGCTGAAACATTAACGTACCATTTTGTTTTATTTTACCTAACTGTTATTTTGTTATGCGTATGTATGTGAATAGATAACAATACCATTCTAAGTATATTACCATAAATTATAATAACACTATGTCTTTTTTTTTTGGATGTGTTAACTAGCCTAAATCGATACCAATAAGAAAATTTTACCATCGAATGAATGTCCAAATTATTGGTCAACGAACGATGATCGAGCAATGTCATAGGAATAGGATAACAATTTTATGCCGTTTAATAAATAAATACCTAGTTGATAGAGTAGGTATGAGTAAAGTCAAGTTTTCATTTTATTTCGCCATCATAATATCAAATCCCATTCGATCTCTGAATCTTTTGCCTGGATGTAGATCCTAACTGTTGATTTGAACATTTGAATGCCGAGTTTAATGAATGTATGTATAGGCATTGTAAACATCAAAGTATTTTTAAATTATTGTATTGTATTTCGGTCTGTAGATACCTACAATTTTCTTACTAAATTTCGTCAACGCCTGTAAAAATATTTTCAAATTTCTCCGAAAATGTTATGACGAACAAGCCAATTTAAAAACACGATTTATTTTGACAAAAAGCTTGGCGCCAACCAGTTGCATTACATTTCTTACCGGAGTCTGTTCTGATGAGCTTTCTGGCAGGTCTTCAGAATTCCTCGGGCCAACACCGTATCACCGGGTGAGACCCTGCTATTTCACACAATTAATAAGCACAATAGATATTTTCGTAAAATGTTTTTTCTTTGTCAGAAATATCGCATTAATAGCAATTTATAATATGTAGAAGTCAAGTTATTTTAATGTGCACTATTATCATCATCGTCTTAACTACGTCTAAGCCTATTAGTTAGATACATGCCATGTAACAGTTTTCCAGACTCGTTTGTGGAAAATTATTAAAATGTATTCAAATTGCGGCTGTGTCCTTACAGAATTAGAAATATGCTTACTTCACAGTTACCTACTCGAAGTTGCTTTATATGCAGGGTTAAATTATGAGACGGACAGTTACCCAAAGACGCTTAATTCCAATAACTAGGCGGCTAGACGGGGTGGGATAGAATGTTATGCAAAACGATGCCATTATACTCCAGACACCTGCTTAACCGCCCTTCATGAATCTAGGTCACGAAGGCAGACAATCACAATTTTAAATTAGCCCTAACTTCTAGCTAGACTGAATTTTAAATGCATTTAAGCCCTATAACAGGTCCCTTGGCAACAGACTCGGCTTTTATTACGTCTGTCTGATAAGTTTGTAGGCTCTATTAAAGACTACAGTTGCGTCGTAAACTTGCTGCGCACTTGGTAACTAACTTGTGAAACTTTGATGCTTCTGAAAATTTTAGAAGAATTTGGAGTTGATCATAAGTAAGAGTTGTTTAGTTACACCTACTGAATCATTATTAGTTCGAATAATCACTTATTGTATTATTATCAGTCATCATTGTTAGGTTATTTTAACATTTGAATTGTCTTTAAATTGACTTATCATAATCACCACTAATAGTTTCTACTCTAACTGTACCTACTCTACTCATACATAAATCAATGGGACGGAAGTTCGGAAACCAAAGGAAATATGCAATTTATTTTTGGCTTTAATATTATCAGTAGTTGGCTCTATCTTATGATTGATTTCGTCATCCATCCTGTTATTCACCTGATGTTGTGCCAAAATATAATAACATTTAAAATCAACTTAGGTAGGTTATTTTTTTTTCATGAAAGACCTAATTGAGGACAAAAATAACAATTAATATTTATGCTGAAATTTTAAACTAATACGATTTTATTTTAGAAACTGTTTATGCAAGTTCGTCATCAGCAAAATATTCTTTGACGATTGACGAAAGTGTACGTAACTCTTCACCATCATCAATTTTGTCCATCTAGTTTAGAAATAGAAACAATACTCGCTGTATTCTAGGCCATTCATACGTTCGTAAATATTGCGAGTGGCACAAATAAAACGTGCGTCTATTTCTGAATGTCCGTTCTTGACTCTTAAATCGAACTGTTTGTTTTTCTTTAACACCCACGGTTCGCACGATATATCAATTGAGACGTTTTGTGAGTCAATGTTATCTAAAGAGCGAATTTAAATTGTTTTTTGTAGAAAAAATATGAACGAAAGCAAATAGTTACTTTAGAAACGTAGCGCTGGTTTTTCTAAAGCTTTTGATAATGTTTACTTCTCGCTAGCGAAACGTTACCACCACTTTTATAGAAAAATATAAATTGTATTCATTCAATATTTAGCTTTTCGACACGTTTTTGAATAAAAATAAACGAAGAGTGTTATTTATTGTTTTGTGTTTGGGTGTCACTCAGGGCTCTACTTTAGGTCCATTAATTCTCCTCATTTTCATATAGAAAGAAAGAAATAAAAAACATATCCCATACATTATAATAAACGGTTAAACAAGGAAGAAAAATATCTCAATATGCTCATTAAAGAAACGTACTTCAAAATCTTCAAATTGCATGTTCGTGGGGAAGAACCGAATAGATTTGACCAATGATATCATAATTATATTTGCACTGAGCTATTTATCTAGTTAGACTTTTGTCGGTACTACACTACATCAAATGTGCCTCGTAAAAGTGTTTGATAAGACAACAATATGCACAAATATAACACACCTATAAGAACGTAACGGAGAGAATACACGAGTCACACACTGTGTTGAATAAAAAACCGCAAAATCTCATATCATGCCCATGCGTAGCGCGGTAGCCGGTAGCTCATGTTTTTTATTTCTTGTTTTTTCATCGGACCGGACCTAACATGGTTACCACCAAAGCATGAATAGGTTTGAATCCGGATCCGAATGCGAGCCTATTCAAGGCGCCCGCGCAAGTTAGGCCGATGTATCTATGATGATAGTTGTAGCAAGTCAATGGCCTCGCACGACAGAAGTGATTCTTTATACCATTAGTTGTGTGATACACTAATGATTTACTAGAACTCGTTTGTAAATTGTCAACCGAAAATAAACTGCAAAACATATTGTAGAAAATGATTTATTTACTTAATTTAAAAGCTTTTCGTCTCGATGGTTTCACCCATTCCTTCATCTAAGTATGATAATTATGTTTTCCTGTTACGTTTCTCTAAAAGTCCTCTAGGATAAGATCTGGTAGATACCAAAAAAATTGAGATAAATACCAAATTTATCTCAATCAAATTTGTTCAACTCCTATTTACTTAGAATTTTACGTACTCACATTTTCATATTCCCAAAAATGGTAAGTATAGAATCCGGTCCGTGGTTTTAGTGTTTTTCGCATTCTCATAGAGAACGTGATGTGGGATTTTTGTTTAATAATATGTGATTTCAAAGATTTATCAAACTGAAATCAGCAATTTGTGTGTGTATATGTGTGTAGGTTATTATTGTTACAATTTATGCTACAAAACATAAGGGATATTTTACACATTATATACTACACACACATGTCATTGGAATCATGTTTTATTTAGTTTTCTCCATATTGAACCTTACTTCTAGCTACAAACGTAAAAATACAGCTAAGTATATCAGTCCAGCCTAGTCGTACTCAACTCAAGTGCTAAGTTTACGAACAAATACTATAGGTAACTAGGTACCTACTTATTATTTTCCGAAAAATATTTGATTTCGTTGGAAAACAATCCTTCGTTCCGCACGAGTCACTTATTAAAACTTGTAGTGGTATTTACTGCTAGTCAGAGGAATTCCAAAAATGCTGCGGACGGATCTGTCCAAAATTGATTATGCAAATTCGGAAATTCCTGCATACGTTAGTTGTTTTTAGTTAGTCAGTGTTCAGTTATGGCCATGTCAGGTTGTGATGTGAGCGAGTGTTGGCTGGTAAGTCGCGTCACCGCATTGAAAAATATCGTCTGCTCGTCGTCTAGCCAGCAGCGGCGCGGGCGCAGCGGGCTGTGACTCACGCGGGAATCCAACCGAATACGGACCGTGCATAGGGCTGACCACGCTAGCCAATGGACTACACAAATCGACAATGCAGACTAAGAAAAGAATGTAAAGTAGCACTATTTAAGTTCACAATACTAAATGAATGCCTATCGGAGATAGTTTTAATTTGACTACAAAAAATTGCTATTTGATAGCAAATTAGCATGACGTTTTACATAAGAAGAAATATTTTCTCAAATGAGAGAAAGATTGCATAGGAGCTAGTAAAAAAACAAATGAAAAGGATATCTATCTTGTAGCCAGACACTTCCTTTAAAATATTTGATTATGATATCCTGTGAGCGCTTAGGAGATCCATGCGACCCAAAAAAACTTTCAAGTTTCAAACGTCAGCCACAAAAAAAAAAAAAAACTTTTTTGCGAAATAAATTAATAAATACATTTTTATAGCTGCTTCGATTGCTGGCATCCCTACGTATGGCCTGAACCCGGTACATCTGGTTTTTTAGTGTTTAGTCTGGAAGATACGAAATCAGTTTTTATGCCGCTCGAAATGCATGCAAGAAAAAACTACCAAGTATTTTGCTTTTAATGTCGGGGTATTATTATATTGGACTCAGTAGAGATTCGGCCTGCATAGCTTTTTGGAAATTCTAAACAAATACTACTTTGGTATGATGTACATATCACGTACATATACTGATGATGATGATGTCTCTGATGGACATGTGATAATGATGTGATGACGGACATGACATGTGATGATTTTGAAAATAAACTCATTAGTGCTAAAGTTAAATAGTAACAATAAAGTTCTGATTCTGATTCTGATTCTGATTAGAGCTAGGAAAACCTGTTGAATCCAAAACTTTCAAATTTCTTTTTGTGCTAATTATGCTCTAAGACTATGAATCTGCGTAAGAGCTTCCATTGCATGTATTTAAAACACGCGAATAATTTATAAACCAATGGTCCAGAGATGAGATATTTTTAAACCCGGACGAGATCGTTTAAATATCTCGTAAGATGCTGTTTTTCATCTCGTTAGGCTTATCGGATGTTTAATTCTTTTTCATTGTCATAAAAGATTGTAATTTTACCATTGTCTCTTTTATTGACGTTGTTCTATGAACAGGTGGTTGTTATGACTGGTAAATCGGTTACGTAAAGCTCGCTGTTCAAGATAGCTTTACGAGGTTAGGGTTTTATGCATTTCAATAAACAGACACAAGAAATAAGTTCCATTCTTTTTATCTATGCAATATTGGTTGACAGCGCTTAGGTTTAATGTCGTCAGCTAGTATCGATAGTATTCCGACATCCCGTGATGCTTCTATTCGTCAGACGACGTTAGGGAACAAAAGCATCCAATCTTGCGGTCTAGTCTTAGAAGAAAAAATTTAGTCTTCTTCTTCTTCTTATTAATTTTAATGTCTTCTTAATTTTAATTATTGTTTTAGCCGGGATCTGCTGGACGGGGATGGAGCGCGGCGGGCGGTGCAGCTCAGTTGCATCCCTGCGGATGGAGCGCGCGGAGTGCTGCGCGGGCAAGGCGCGGGCGGCGTGGAGCCCCAGAGACCTCGACTCGGGCGAGATATTCTTCTACAAGGCGCTGTCGGGCGGCGTGCCGTGTACCGCCTGCGCTGCTGGTATGTGCTCCTAGTACTTCAGACTCTCACGCACGGTTACGAGTCGTAACCGTGCGTACGACTAGCTTGGAGGCCAATCTCGCATATTATGTCGAGCGCCATTTTACAGCTTGTGCTACTACTGAACCAGGTATGCTTCTGTATTTTAAAGCATCTCGACTAGAACATCAAAGTCTTCAGGGCATCTAGAACGTCAGTCTACAAAGCACCCTACCCTACACATCAAGGTCGCCTACTTTTTTGTTTTTGCAAAGTTTCTCCCTATTAACATACTTTCACATTACCAAAAGATCATCATAGCTGACATAACATGTAATGCGAAACACGGCAGTAGGTTCTGGCTACTTATCCTCAGCCGGTAGCCGGTTCATTCGCAAGATTATTGTGTTTTACATTTATATCGCATTCTTGTCACGATGCCAAACCATTTCTGCAGCTGAATCGCCGTGTTTATCTAGGTAGCTATCGGCCCACACAGACCGTTCGACCAGTGAAGTGTCGGTATCGCTCACAATAGGCAGATGTTCATAATTTTTATTGAAGCGTCTAGACGGGCACTCGTAGCACTACTATACCCCGTAATAACGGCCTATTACTGTCAATAGGCTGAAATAAACACGCCTATATCTTTGCATACCCACTGCCAGACTTACTTCCATGTTTGGAGCTTAACTGCTTTAAGAAAGCTTACAACGTTGAAACGAAACACCGAAACCAAGAATCCTTCTCTTCCCGGGCATGCTGAATAATACACAAATCTAGAGGTATTTTGGTGTTTTTTGATTCAGGTAAAATTCTATTTCTCTTTTCCAAAATTGATGAGGTGGTAGAGAGTCAAGTCAAGTGCGTCAATAAAAGAAAATGGTAGAGAGAGCCCCCACAGCCCAAATTCCTGAAAAGGATATGAGCGAGGTGTGTGGGCTGTACACGTATACATACTTACTATATTTTATTGTTTAAACAAAATTAGGCCGAGTGCATTGGCCGATAGCTACCTAGATAAACACGGCGATTCAGCTGCAGAAATGGTTTGGCATCGTGACAAGAATGCGATATAAATGTAAAACACAATAATCTTGCGAATGAACCGGCTACCGGCTGAGGATAAGTAGCCAGAACCTACTGCCGTGTTTCGCATTACATGTTATGTCAGCTATGATGATCTTTCTTTATGAGACAGCTGCGCTATGAAAGGACACAAATGTTTGGGATTAATTTTCAAACTTGTTATGCAAAAACCAATTAATTTAACTAGCAGAACTATCTAGAAATTTCTCTGGAAATAGTCTTATCTAAAATGAAATGGGAAAGCTGCAGGCAAGTTTTTAATTTCTTCGAGGGTTTAGATAAACCATAACAGATACATTATTATTTTTAGGCAAGCATAATGGAATCTTTTGCTCCAGGAACGATCCGGGGTGTAATATTTGATAGACTATAATTAATTACTTATGGAGTTTCTTGACACGTTCTTATTTTTTTTCATTTGAATAATTATTATTTATTCGCGAAGCATCAAAGAAGTGTTCAGTTCACTCTGTAAACTCCCCATTCTTTATCTATAATGGATGGCATCATAATCCTTTACAACCAGGCCGGTGCATGGAAGTCCAGTTATGTTTTGTCCCGCTGCAGCCCGCATTGCAGCCTGCAAGCAATGGCTTGATCGATCGAAAGTCGCTAGCTAATGCACCTGCCATTTCTCTCACAACGGCGGTAAAGAATATACAGGTTGTTGCAAAAAGATAATTCATATTGTAAAATTTTATTCATAAAACTTACATCAACTTACTCATCGTACAAAAGTCCTTTAAAACCGTTAAAAAAAAAACTTTACCTATTCATCTGATCATAAATTTTGCAAGTCTTTGGGTGTAGTTTCATTAGAAGAATCTTAAAATAAATGAAATTTCAGTAAATTATGTGCTCGTAAAGATAGGCAGAAATTTTTATTTTCTTCGTCTTTTCTCTTGAAAGTGATTTCCTAGTTACATTATGAGATGCAGATATTTTCAGGATTAATATATTATCAAAGCATCTAAGCTTTCTATTTACACCCTGTAGATTAGACAGCTTGTGTTGCCTGTTGTGTAGACAGATAATTTGCCGGATATCAAGCTAAGAGGCAGCTTCTTTAATAAGTAAAGCTCCATTAATCTACAAAACAACATTGTAAAGTAGGTACCTAGGTATATTAAACTAGCTATTAAGAAAATCAAGATAAGCTATCATTCTATTGGAGGACCGGTATCGGTGTCAAACATTCCTGCAATGGAAGAGAAAATCGTAATTTTTTTCATTTGTAAATTTTTAGTGTTCCGTACCTCAAAAGGAAAAAAGGCACCCTTATAGGATCACTCGGTTGTCCGTCTGTCTGTCTGTCTGTCTGTCTGTCCGTCTGTCTGTCTGTCCGTCTGTCAAGACCCTTTTTCTCAGGAACGCGTGAAGGTATCAAGTTGAAATTTATACTGAATACTCAAAGCCAGGGTCCCTTGAAGCTGTAAAAGAATCATTCTTCTAAGTCCTCGCAATCAAAAGATACGAACATTTGTTTGTAATTTGCAAGGGAACCGAAAACTAAAAGTACACTTTTTTGTGATGTAACCAAAAAAAATGCAGTTTTTGGATTTTTTCCATTGATTGTGTTAGGAGACATTGCTTCTTGCCAAATTCCAAGACCCTAGGTCACCAGGAAGTAAGTACCCTATAGGTTTTGCCTTCCTCAAGATTCAAAAACCTATAGGGTACTTCCCGTTGACCTACAATCATGAAATTTAGAAAGAAGTAGTGTCTAATAGGACAACAATCAAAGGAAAAAATCCGAAAACTTTGTTGTTTTGTTCATACATCACGAAAAAAAGGCTTATTGTCATTACAAACTTATTAACGCAGTCCTCTCCCTATATCTAGCTCCCTATATGGGGACAACAGCAAAGTTAAGTTTGTTCTTTATTCCAGTTAATATTTTTGTGTGAAAAAAGTCTCGGTGCTCAAGGCAGGGTTCTATATTCGCTGTAAATACCTCCAAGTTGGTACGGAAGCCTCGGTGAGCGAGTCCGACTCGCACTTGACCGTTTTTTTTTTTTTATTTCACATGGTTTCGCGATAAAAGGTATCGTGTAGCGTGCGTGCGTACCTACTCCATGAATTGAATAAATACCCTGGTTTCTGAGCTAAGACGGGATGGTTATGTTTTGACTTGTTACCTATTCTGTGGTGTGGTGCTATTCTGTCATAGTGTCTGAAATGTATGTTTCTCCCCAGAGTCATGTAAAGGCGTGCAATGCGGCGCGGGGCGACGCTGCGCGATTCGCGACGGGCGTGCGCGCTGCGTCTGCGCAGCAACTTGCAGACGCGCCGGCCCTGTCTGCGGGAGCGACGGCAAGACATACAAGTCCCTCTGCCGACTGCGGCGCAGGTCCTGTCGACGACCTGCCAAACATCTCACCTTGGACTACCCGGGGCCTTGTCGAGGTAAGCCTATGCTTTTTTGAATAAATTAGTGGCAAGACATGTCCACGCGCCGGCCCCGTCTGCGGGAGCGACGGCAAGACGTACAAGTCCCTCTGCCGACTGCTGCGCAGGTCCTGCCGACGACCTGCCAAATATCTCACCTTGGACTACCCGGACCCTAGTCGAGGTAAGCCCACCTCCACAGCCAGTACCTACAGCTTCTGTAAGACGTGCTACTGAACTTGATCTTCAGCTCTCTGCATTCAATTCCTGCCACTGCCAGATCGTCACTCCATCTGGCAAGAGGGTGTCCCTACTGGGCTTACGCGTGTGACCCAGAACATAGTATATTTTAGTTGAATTTTAGAAATTTTATTTTAGCGATGCAATCCAACCTTTCATTGCTGAAACCCAAAAGTATCTTGAGTGAATAGAATAAAACCATATTATGCAAGCTTTTGATGCTAGCTTTTATTTTGATGAAGAACAAACATAAGTGTGTAATTCACTGAAAGTCCATCAAAGTAACTGGCTCATTGCAAGCTCACTGAAGCTTGACGGAACAACTGGACTGTTGCTAGGCGCATCGCTCCTGATGTTAAAACATAAATGCTATTTCTAATGTGATTGGCAATGCTACACGATAAGTAATGGGGCTGAACTGCACTTTACATATAAATAAAAATTTATATACCTACCGTTAAATATTTAAATAAATGTTACTTTATCACTTTGTGAGATTTTCATTGCAGGCTGAATCACCTGTCGCTGACTGTCCGAAAAAATTAAGGATTCCGTGCTTCGGAGGGCACGTCAAGCCGTCAGTGCCGGTCGCTGTCTTTAATAGTGGTCGTTACACAAACCATGTCAGAGGCCTATTAGGCGGTTTAAAAACTCTGACACCAAGGTTCATCGGGTCGATCGACTAGAAACCCTCACGACAAGAAGAATAATTTCTTCTTTTGCGTAGGTAGTTGCGTTTTCCTGGCTTAGTGTGGCTTAACCTATTCCACTCCACATTCGAGCTTCTCGCGCGGAAGATGTGGTCCGTGCTGTATTCGTTTCATTCAATGCAGTAAAATAATCCATTGTGTACCTGTAGATAGTGTCTGCTTTCTCGTTGAAGCCTATTTATAGGTATTGGCTCTATAAATGCATGTACCTAATACAATACTATTAGGTAGCTAGTAGCTACCTACTTACATTAAATTACGCCTGTATCATTATGAAATAGGCAGAGAGTCAATCTAAATCTCTCACCTAAATTTTTCCTTTAGAGAAGAAAAGAAAAGCTTGAGACTAAAATATCTTCCTCCTATGAAAGAAAAAACTACAAAATATTCAACTAGGCCAGTTCGAAAAGAGAATTTAATGAATTCAAAGCTAGAACAAGGCTGTAGTACCTCTTGACCTCTTTTATTGTTTCTTTTAGTGTGTGTCCACTAGGTACTGCAGGTCAGCAGGCATTGTTTTGCTTGAACTTTTCGTCACGAGTTTACTAAGGCGCATGCCCTGCCATATGAATCTAAAGAACAGATAGGTACTACACTACGAAGGTAGAGAAATTTTGCATTTATTATAAGTAGAATATTCGAGTCTACTATCGTATAGCGGCTTTTCATTTCCTTTACGTCACTTGTTGTATTTTAATAATTAATCTCAAGGGCTCTCAACTTCATCAACATCTTGATACTTATCTGTTATGCTCAGGAATTTTCTCTCCCAATGACCTTTCCATTGTGATCTTCCACAACCACCTCTACATACATACGCACCGAAACCAACGTCTAATACTACTCTAATCATAACTACAGTATTATGCCCAGGAACAGAAGCAGTTGGAACCCTCCTTGTTTTTCCTTCCTTTACTTCCAGTCCAGCATGGTAGAAACCCTCATCTCTACATAAAGCCTAGTCTCCACATTAATCCTTATCTCCGTACATCCTTTTCTATTGCTCCCAAGCCAGCGTAGAAGAAATATCCACCTCTATCACGTTTCCTAGTGTATCCCGCATTAATCCAAGTCCTAGACCATAATGGCGGCCCCTCCCCTCCTATCGGCAACAAATTGCCGGTTCCTAGTATAGTACATCTCTATTGGCATCGGGTCTCAATAGGCTCATTGCGATGCGCGATACGTCTGCGCGGACGCATCGCCGCAGGCGCATGGATGTGAATGAGTGCAATGGTGGACTGGATGCTACTACTGGTTCTCGTGCTTCTTGCCATAAACAAGGTCTAGAGAACACCTCTAAGCTCTACCTTCATACAGCCAGATTTGTCACTCATTGTTATAAAAAATAAAAAATATTAAGGGCTTGTTTAAATTATGAAACTGAACAACTGTCTTCATGGAACATATATTAAAATATATAAAAGAAATATAGAGTTTCCATACAAAAGGTGTTAGGCAAGGCCAGTGGAGAGTCAATTTATGCAGGAGAACTAT
The DNA here is from genome assembly GCA_029255725.1 of Scrobipalpa atriplicella. Classification (NCBI taxonomy): domain Eukaryota; kingdom Metazoa; phylum Arthropoda; class Insecta; order Lepidoptera; family Gelechiidae; genus Scrobipalpa; species Scrobipalpa atriplicella. Next base: position 1,490 of record JARACY010001628.1, on the reverse strand, counting down.
TTATTTTTATCCATATGTAGAGAAAGTTGTTCATGGCTAAACAAGTCCTTAAACTTTGATGAATGAAAAATCTCGCTAATATGGCAGATATTTAAAGTCTATTGCAAGACGTGAAGACATGAGTCTTAGCCACGTCTTAGCTGCTTGGCGCCGCTATGTGGTAATCCAATGCCTACCAGGCTCGAGCTTGCTCCATCCTCGACTCTACGTTCTCCACCAGACTTACCTACCTACTCAAGAGTGCCTCAAAAAATAACCCTCTTTTTTACTGCGCCGTAAACGCACTTTGATGTTATTCAGGATTAAAGGTATTTGATATCTCCCCACGAGTTTTGCACTAAAACACCCTTTATACTACACCTATTCGGAAAGTATATTAGTTCTTACTTAAAAAAAGGAAAGAAAGTACGTAAATCCAAGCGAACGAATATGCGGGCGGGAAAAATATATGGGATTTACTTTCTCCCCTAGGGGAGAAAGTATTTTCTCCCCTCCTATTTTTTTTTTAAATTCATAATTCAAAACTAGAAACAGGCGAATGCCAAAAAATAAAAAGTTTGTATGTCGAAGCCCACAAAAGATACTGGCCACTTACATTTTTTGGCAGTATGTGCTTTGCTTCATTTGTCTCTTTTATATTTTTAAGTAAAAAATATGGCAAAATCAACATGTCCGCGCGAATTCTTTTTCGTTCTTTGATTTATACGACTTATTTAATGTAAATTAAGTGTTTAGTGTTTTCGATGTAATGTGTAACTGTATTAATTATGTGTTTTGTTTGTTTGTGTTCTGTTCGCATGGATGATGACACTTCAAATGTTCTTAAGTTATCTTCTCATGTAAGCGATATCATTCTTTATCTTACAAGGATTTTTGATTATATTTTCCTCATAGGTGTAGTATAAAGCACTATGTATAACTCGGAAGAAAATGCGATTCCCAACTCGTGTGTATTGAGGCCCTCAGCTGCGCTGCGGGCCTCAAACTACACCCTCGTGGGAATCGGTCATGTTCTCTCCTCGTTAAACAATGTACTATTCCTGTTCGTTGCATATCTTTCTCCAGCATATTTCTAAACACATTGTATTGTTGTATTGATAATTAATAAATAAGTTAGTCCAATAAAAAGTTGTCGTAAGGTGAACATCGTAAATATCCCAGTCGAACAGTCTAGCCTAGCGTCCCGTGGTAACGCTCCGCCGCGCGTACAACTACGCGCAGATCGTCTTTTGTTTTTTGCTGTTAGCCGGCCGAGCGCAGGCGCAGGCCTCGAGCGCACTAGTAAATAATTGCAATAGTACAACTAAAGTGTATTGGGTCTTAACTATTAAAACTACAAGAAAGAAGGCCTTTTGTAGATTATTAGCCTAACACTAACCTAAGCAAACGTACTGCACACAGGTTGTATTTAAATCAGAACAATCGATTCTACATTTTAAGTATCAAAATTAAATCGAGCATTATTTATCAATAACATCTTGTAAAATAGC
>JARACY010001627.1:0-54750 GCA_029255725.1 Scrobipalpa atriplicella | reverse complement strand
TGGGTTTATGGTCTTCCAAACGAACTTTAGAAGGGTTTAAAGCTTTTTATGCCGACGCAACGTTTTAGATTTTAGACGCTAAAATCTGAGGAATTTTTCTTATAATTTATTTAACAGCAGGTAAGCTAATAGGTTAGGTTTGTCAAGTTGTGATTTTCCATCTTAATATAATATCAAGGGAGGTATGGTATATTATGGTACAGGTAGGTTAAGGCTAATAAAAAAAAAAATAACACTCTATTTTAAGCAACTACATACCTACCTAAGCCATAAATAAATTCATTCTAGTGAGCTTAAAACCATACGGACTAAGTAACTTAAGCCAGACAAGATTTCGGTATTTACGTAGCTAAGCTAGGTCTAAGGTCATGTCGTTACCAAGGGCACAAATATTAACTTGACATTTACTGTTAGAACCTTTCAGACAATGACGTCAAGTCTGGTATTATCAACTATATAGGTTTATCAAATGAATACGATCTACTATACCGAAGTTTGCGTCTTTGCTTTGAAAATTAATGAAGTCATGAAATGTCGTTTCGTAGAAATACTTCGGTTGACCTTTTGCCTTGCAATTCGTAGTATTTACCAAAAGAAGTTTATGTTTCGTTTTTATACAGTGGACGGTGACATTGCATATTGAAGGCACGGACAATATTAATAGTTAGTTAGCAATAGATAGACATCACATCAAGTTGATAATTTTATTTAAAAATATATTCCTACTTAAGTACTCTTACTTCGTTCATCCTTTAAATTATTTTTTAGACTTAAGGTGGTCGGAGAGCTGCGACAGTGGCGCCATCATTTTTAAGTTAATTGTACCTGAAAAACAAACATTTTCATGAATATTTTACGTTTGGCGACAATCGCAACTATGGGTCCATTTTATAATCCATTATATAAAAATTGACACTAAGCATAAAAGCTATGTATTGCAAATGTGCTAAAAGTTCTCGAGAATTTCATGAAAATGTTTGTATTTCAGGCACGATATATTTTAAACTTGATGGCGCCACTGTCGCAGCTCAAGACGAAATGTTGTGAAGATTTAAGATAGCTTTTTATAGGTATACAATCCTAATATGCCGTTTGTTGAAGTGATTTCAAATTTTATTGTTCCCGTTTTTATTCAGGCTTAACTTTGTGACTGTCAAATCTTTAATGAAAATGTAATCAGAGATACTAGTCTTCGACTGGAACTTATGCTGAGCTGGAAACCTTTTTTGGTATTGAGTGTAACTTTCAGGCTAAATTTAGTTTTTAAATTTTCTATTTTGTATGAACTAGTACTACTGGTTAAAATTATTTTATTTCTTTTCTTTTTTATACCTAAGCTATATTAATTCTGTGACCTAAGCTAAGCGTGATAAAAGCATGCGTTGGTGGAGGTTTCGTGCTACACATTTAATGAATTAAAATACATAGAAAAACATGAACATAACATTCCCAGATAGGTGTATTAGTAAGTATTAGTGTGTTTGTTGGTTGTACGAATAGATTTTGTGAAGGGTAGTAAAGAAGTAATGGGTGGTTTGCACGATAGGGTCGTATGTCATGTCATAAGGTCGTAACATTAGCTCTATTTTTGTTGTATGATACGAAAAGATGAATGAACTTTTGAAAATGATATGTTGAATGAAACTGAAAGGAAGGTCATAAATTAATCTTAAATATTTATTCATAATTCTGGGATATAATGAGATCTATAACTATCAGCTCGATACTGTAATGAAAATCAGAAACAAATCAATTAAATCGAATAACATGAAAATACTCAGACTTCCACAAGATGGTGCAATAAATCTAAACCTTACAGCGAAACATTTTATTACATGTACAAAACAAAATGGGTTATACTATACCACGTGCCGCAGCCTTCGAGCTGACTATAGATATATATATGTATAGTTATTTCCCCGATTATATACCTAACTCGATACAAACAAGTGTATACGTGTAGGTATGTATAGTACGACGGCGACTGTCCATTCATAAAGAGCGGTTCATTCATGCCGGTGCGGGCTCGTGAATGGGAGTGAAAGAGACAGAGATACGAAACCAACAATTCTTAGGACGCGTTATATGCAGGGTTGTTTTTTTTAATAATAATTGTTTACATAATTTACTCTGACAAATAAAACCAAAAAGATAAATTACTGAAGTGATGTACAAACAAAAAATAAATAATTTAAGATGAATTTGGAAACGTACATATAAAAATCTCTTTTACAAATTAAGGGGGATACCGATGGAAGAAGCATGTTAAAAACCAGAAGTTTTTTTTATTCCTTTATACATAATTCTAGCGGAATAAAATAAAATAATACATACTTAGATAAAAAAATAGATGAGACAAAAAAAAAATATAGCCCAAAATGTACGTGCAACTTATACTTATTTCCAAATAGTAATATGGCATTCCTATTCGGACGTTTCAGACATTCATTGATAAAATAGCATCACCTATTCTGTAGTACACTTCTTCCAACCCTGACCACGTTTCCAAAGTCTTTTTATGAATGAGTATCCCTGTTCTGTTCTACGAAATCTGTGGCATTGTTTTAAAACAATCGATAGTGGGTCTTTTGTATGGTCAAGTGGTGTTATGAGAAGGGTGGATCTTTCTCGTTTACTATGAATTATGAAGTGTTGTTGACATCCTGTATTCTGGTGAACGATGTTTATCAATGAAGGAGTTGTCAATGGGAGGTTTTTTTAATGGGATTTACACAAAAGTGGGCTCTACTCACTACGATAACAAAACTATTAAAACTTTACACGGTAATCTTAGTAAAATAACGACACTTACAGTTTAGTTTAAAAAAAAGGCATCTAGGCACAGACATGGTCTCGTTATACGGATGGTTAAAAAAACCACTTTTGTACTTTGTCTACCACATCGACAGTAAACATTTGAAGATGAAGAAAAAGTTAACTAACATACAGAGAAAGTTTAAGTTGTGGTAAATAAGCTACATCTACTAATCAACTTGACCTTACACATGTTTAAAATATCAAAATTAAATGACATTTATATAATATGTGTAATTTATTTTATAAAATAAATAGTTTAACTTAACAGTAACTTAACCGCAGCTTAGTAGGTAACTTTGTGGACGCAGGCTTACATCAGAGCAACAAGATTGTGTAAAAAAAACATCGTCGGTAGGAAGTCAACCCGACTGCACGCCAACTGTCTTGATACTTGCAAGACGAGTCACGAGAATAAACTGTAGTTTTATTTAATAAAAAGCCAATTTAAGCACAAAATAAGTAATAGTACACTCAAGTTCCTACAACTCACAACTTTTGATTCAAAAATCCAAAGAAACTTCAAAATAAGATCCGTAGTTCCACATACCTACTATTGCCTACACCTTTTTCCAGACTAACACTAATTTACACAAAAATACGTTAAAATTAATATAATAATAATTTAAATTACTTTAAGAATTCAAACTAAGATAAGTAGCAATCAATTACAGAACAACCACTTAGCGAACTATACGAACGCACCCTTGCAATCTCAAAGATCCTGTTCGAACATGAATTGAAAGCACTTTACGGAACAAGAATTTTCGAGCGAGACATGTAAATCATAGTTTGAAGATTTGTAAAGTGTAATAGTGCTTAGATTTCATTTAGATTAACAAGTGAAATTTGTGCTGTGAATGTGTACCTATTTGGTGTAATAATTTAACGAAGTGGGGTAAATAATATTGCTTAAAAACGAAATTTGTGAATCAAATTAAAACTTTTCGTTTACTCGCCGATACGGAGCAAAAGTGTACCAAACTTTTCCCTCCAAAAGCCTTAAAGTATCAAGACTGCACACCCGTCGTCGGAGGTGGTTATACCAGGCGCGTAGGCCAACTCGTACCTGCTCCGGCGCGCTCCAAGCCAGTGCGCCTTCGAGTCCCGGGCTAGCCACACGACGCCGCGTACCTCAGTGCCTAACCGCCCAACTGTCCAACCCAGTGCATCATGCAAGTGATAACCGCTCTGTTTCTGACTTGGCTGTTCACTTGCTCCCGGGCGGTGATCCGCACCCCGCTCGAAGCGTTCCGACCCTCAGCCGAGATCCACATACGAAGGCCTGATAAGCTGCCTCTACTGCCCCACAGGAGGACCCCGTTGCCGCCTAAAAGTGGACTGAAGATTCTTTATCAGACCGGGGTGAGTAAGCTGGTTGCTGGTTGTCCTTTCAACTTGTAGAGCGTGCTTTGCGAGATCGTGACTTAGGCATGCCCTGTGTTTGTGTTCACTACTCGAGTTTCCAAGCTGTTGAACGATTTTGTAGAGTTGGTAAACTTTTTCAGACTTTTGAAACATTCCTATTTTATTTCATTCAGCTTATTGATAACAAAACTTATTTCAAATGTTACAGAAATTATGACATGCCATTTACGTACGTAGGTACCTACATAATATCTAGGTATAAAAAACTACCTACTCAAAATTATAGGATTTGTATTTCAAATAGGTACTATAGATTCAAAGTCAAAGTAACTAAGTATTTGATACTTTTTTACTTGAGTAGGTAATGTTTCTGTTTCGTTTTCTTTTAACTTCTTACCTAATAACATTTTACTTGAACTCTACGTTCCAATTATAGGTAAAGGTTGTGTTTCTTAATGTTGTAATGCATATCTAAAGGTTAGTTATATTTTGGGTATGTTTGTATCTAAAGAAAATATTTGAATAACATTGGCGCAATTTTTTTTTTGGGAACTGCTCAATATTCTGTAAAACAAAATAATTATATATTTTGATAATACCTGCATACATCTACAAATCATCATCATCTTCATCTTAATACTTGCACTACCTACTTAAAATACATCTGAATTTTGAGTTATACTATTTCGTAATTCAAGCACAATTTAAACATTTATTTATTTAATAATTTATTGTAAATAGGAAACAAAGACACAACAGGCACTGCTTATCTCTAAAAAGAAATTTCTCACAGCAGACCTACAGAAGTAAAATGCCAAGAAACAATACGACGCGCATTACGATTTTTGCCACCACGAGCTAATGCTAAATAACCATTTTTCTTTCAATCTTCAGGAAATAATAAGCTGATGAACATCGCTATTATTATAATATTTTGTATCAGACCTACAATCTACATAGTACATCTACCTATTCAAATTTCACGAAATCCGATAACATAACCGATATTTACAAATCTTTCTTTTTAATAATATTATTTCTAATTAGTATAGATAGATGGATTTTATACTTTAAGACAAACCCTTAAGGTCAGATGCTCCTAGGTTCGTCTAGTCATAGATTCTAATTTCGGGTGTTGACTGAATCACTGGTCAAACTCCGATTTTATCAAAGGTCAAAATTAAGGTTTAGCACTAAGATAAGAGCGCCTGAGCTTCGCGGTTTTACTTACTATATCATAGATACCTACAATACTTCTCATCTACCTTAACATTATAAACCAATATGTAGAGAAGTCGACAGGATGTCTGGTAAAATCTGGATATGATTAACACAGGAAAGAGGAGATTGGCATGAGAAAGTCGAGGCTCTAACGAATCGATAGGGGTTGTCGGTTACCGACTCTATTTATGTGGGTCGTGTTTTTAGTTAAGCATTCACACATACCTAGGTTAATAACGAAAGTAAAATGTAAGTAAATAGTACGTGAAAGTTTTTTTAATAAATTAGAATTTTAATTTTTTTTAAGGTTTGCATAAGACTTCTTCTATTTCGATTCTTTGACGGTCAGGATCTTGTTCGTTTTTGTTTAAGAAACCGTTGATCAAATAATCAAATAATTTCTTATATTATAAGAGGCTTATCTTAAAAACCATTGCATCGTTTTAATAGAAGTAGAGTGGAAACATTTAGCTACTACATAAAGTTTTTTTTCTTTATACAAAAAACAGCTGTTGAATTAAAGAAACATGTAATCACCGTAATAGTTCGCTATAAATCAATGACGCACACCATCTCGGCACCATAGGAGTGTTCCGTGGATTCCACGAAGGGCCCTGCCCCATACTTATTACCATTAATTGACAACTAGGACGGAATCAAGCCCATCACACCCATGACTAATCCCAACGGACAAACACGCCACAAATATGCGAGAAAAAAACGCAAAAACACCTCAACATTAACATCAATTTCCTGCGATGAAATTAAAATTACTACTACGCGAGAATACGTATCGTAATAATTATTTCTAGGCTAATAAAATAAGAAATAAACAGGTTCCGGATGTCAAGTTTTGTATGCCGTATTTCAAAAAGAACGATAATCATTATTATGCCTAATTTTAAAGTCTATTCAAGAAGATAATCATACTAACCTAGGCCAGTAATTGCATGCGTTCAATAATCGGTTTTAAGAAAGCGAATCGTGTATTCGAATATCAACTGTGGGAGTCTGAGCTTAAGATTTAAAGTAGGGTCCGCGTGAGAATTTTTAAAAATGGAATTATAAAATTGGTGTGTGTGGGCGCACGCGTAACTCGGTAGCGGCAGGTGTTCATTCACTCATTCTTATCTTGACAGCTTCGATGACTTACGACCGAAGCCCGGACCCGGCCCGTGTGTGCTATTTGCTTAAAAAAAATCTTTTTTTTTTATGTCACTGGCTTTAAGTTGCTTTAAGGTGCTTTAAGCCCATTCGTAACGGTAACCGTCTCTTCGATCGTTCGTCTCTTTATGGAATGGAATTTAAAGTTATCTTGTCGTTTATTCATATTACGTTTTAAGCGAGAGCTTAAATCTTGACAGATAATATACGAGTTTCTCGGCGTTTTTTTTTTATAATTTAAGCATGAAGTCGTTTTCTATTAAGCCGGGATAGTGGGAGGAGGTTGCGAAAGCGGCGTTTTTGGCGATAACTCGGCGTGGAGCTGCCGGCGAGTGTCAAAGCGGCGGTGGATAAATAGAAGGAGAGTTTAGTGCTCCTTGAGATTTGAATAACAAAGCAGGGAGGGTGCCGCCGTGTGATCTAGCCGCCATCGCCGTCGGCGCAGGACACACCTCTCCTCCACGCTGATTGTACAACACAGATCCATTCTACTCCACTCAAGCTTGAATGGGCATTGATTAAGACGGGGGTTGTAAAATTGCTCCGTTGACAAGTTTTTTCAATAAGTTTTTTCAAGTGTTTTCAAATTGCGTATTTTTATGTCGTAATTCCATAAAATTTCAATCATTTGCAGACTCAGTCGATAAGCGACAGAGAACAGCTTTGTTGTTGGATATTAGTTGGATAATCTATTTTAGTCCACGATAATAGCTAGACTCAAACAATCCTAGCTTGTCCTTGTAAATAAATAAACAAGGACAAGGACACAAGGTATTTTACACGAGCTGTCTATATTTATATACCTATAGTAAGGGGCCAAATCAGATGCATCCTCTCATCAACTCCAGGAAGCTGAGATTTGGGAACGGAATCAGATTTCAAGAGACAATGTCGTCCAATCGGACACTGAATAGAATAATGGCGTGCAATTTGGAGGCATCAATGCAATTGTCTTGGACGTCGACTGGCAATGACAAGAAAATCACCAATTGCCAGAGAATATTGCTAACAAGGGTGATTGGGCGGCAAAATTTGTGTTATGAAGCTACTGGAAAAGGGATGAAATTAGGTCAAGGAATTTTGACCGCATGAAATTTTTTGGAATTGGAATATAAGATACCATTGAAATTTAGAAAATTTGAAAAAATACCGAACATAACATATTTAAGAAAATACCTAACACATCAAAGAGTAATTAAGTTTCAGCTTGGTAATATCATATATGCAATGCAAAACATAATATGTATATGTTCAGTATTATACAGGGTCAAACTTGGTAGCGTGCCAGCAGAACAATGAGGGATCGGGTGTCGGCGCATATATTGGCCTGAATTGAGGCGCAGGCGCAGCCTGTCATCAACACCATTAATCACTATGCAATTAGTATTAGTATCAGCAGTCTTCCATGCTGGACTGGAAGCGAAAACATAGAATGTACCGGCTGCTTCTCTTCCCGGGCGTAGTGTAGGAATCAGTAGAGGGAGACGAGGATTGTAAAACTCAAAAAGCTAACGAATATACTGACTCGAGTCAACTCAATAATCAAGACTCGAGAATCTACTCAAGAATATTGCGACAGGATACAAGCGTTATTCAATTCGGAATATATTTTTTTACCTTAGAACAGTTCAAATTAAACTTCATACAAATATGACATCTGATGGGTATTTTATGTAATCGATAAAAAAGATAATTATTTGACGCAAATGAAAACTGGATAAACATAACTATTAAAACTAATTATAATTACAAACTTATTGTAGAGTAAGAAATTAATATAGTAAACAACATATTAACACTATCTCATGTCTAATAGATGAATGAACTGAGACACGAGTAGGAAACTGTCTCAGTAAACTTTATTGATGATAAGGAATCACAAGATAATCAAAATAACATACTCAATGTGTGGAAAAATACCTAATAATTTATATCTTGTATCATCAAAACAGTTCTTTAGACTGTTAGTGATATTTATGAGTTCAATCTATAAAAAATAAAAATTAAGAAAGAAAAATTAAAAGTAAGCTACATTAAACCTCTGTCAAGGATCCATATCCTTAACGAGAAAAGTAAATGAGAACAGAAAATAAGCAAAAACATTAAGAAAACTCATTTTTATATATTGATTGCTCATAGGTATAAAACCGACTAATGGTGATTTTTTTAATAAATTGAAATATAAATTCATTTATCATCCAACTCAAATAACAAAATATAAACTTTCAAAGCATAATTTATTTTGACTGATATTAATAAACACGAGTATATTTCAAACATACACCACTATTTTTATTTAAAGTTTATTGTATTAGCAAAACATTTCAATTGAAAATACTTTATTGCGACAACCATAATAAAACTGATACAAAAGCAATGCCTTATTTTGTAAATAGATGTAGTCAAAATAATGCTGTTGGTAGAGCATGGAAATATTTAGTTTTGTCTAATTATTTTGTGATGTGACATTAATTTTGTTGCTTGAAGGAGCATTATATTCTGTATGGAAATTTAGTTTTATTTTCTGAAGATTTTTCTGTTTTAAGTACAAGCACTGTAGGTAGGTATTAAAGAAAATCTTTTGATACTAAAATAAAATCAAAATTTGCAATATCCACATCCGAATTCCGCAATATCCGTACTGATTAGTCGACCGGTTGCCGGATAAGGGACATGGACATGCTTAATTGCCATTAGCATTGGTATGGTAAGAAAAGATAGCATTTGAATACTAGTCCAATATCACAGCTTGTTTATATCTAGAAAATATTTAATCTATTCTACTTGCTCGATAAAAGTCCTTATTTTAGAAAAAGTCTACTTAGAGTCTAGGTACAATATTATTATATGCCTATCTATAGCCATTATGTGGTAGGTAATACGTAAACTTCATAAAACATATTATTAGGTACATAAATTCTCAGTAAAATCCAATTTGATACCTAATACAAAAGGAAAGGAAAAAAACGATTAAAAAATGTTGTCATAAATATAGTCTATCGATTTGGTACGTGTAGGTATGATCCTAAACTTTATTTTTTCTCTTTATAATGTTAAACAAAAATAGTAGTAGGTACCGACAGTTTTTATTCTTTATAAACTAACATAAACATCACTGAATTGCCTACATTTACATAAAACTAACTTGTCCAAAATTATGTGAAATGTTCTCATACCATAAAAAAATTTGCATAGAAATTGGCTGTTTTATTCCTCTACTATTTTACGTCTATTTTGAGTTTCTTCTTTTTCTATTGTATGCTGATTAGGCAAAACGTGTTAAGTCTAAATACCTACAAACATTCTTTCCATCCACGTGATATCGTTATTTTGATCAGATAGGTCAATAAAATAAATTAACAAGTAAGTATAAAGATATGCAACATTCCAAGTTTTTTGTTAATAAAGAATTTTAGCGCCTGTACTCTGACATTTACCTTAATCTTTTGTTAGATTATTACTTAATAGAATTTATTACACTTTTATTTTTTAATAGTTTCTAAGCAAACTTTTCATTGTTTTCACGCCGTGATTTTACATAGGTATTTAGTCAAAACCCTAACTGCTTCGAATAGTGAATAGCATTTTCTACACTCAATTTCTATGATTTTAATTTAAAAAAAAAAGGTACTAAGTCAAACTAGAATTGATATCCAACTCAGCACTTTACAATGTTTTTATTACAATGCCACAGGATATAACAATGTCGGTTGTGAAATAATTTCAACGAGAAATGCGTACAAGTATGTTAATATCCGATAGGAAGGTCTGTCTGCCGGTGACATGCGGTCCGGCGGACGCAATAGGAGCCGACAGACCGACAGACCGACACAGTTATAATGTAAGAAATGTAAGAAAATAAGAGGTGACTTGAAGGAAACGGATAATTTGCGCCGACCGGTCTCTCGGATAGATACTTTTGTAAGAAATAAGTCTCACTTACATTTTAGTGATGGAAATACAGGGAGCAAAATTAGCTGAGTAAACTTTAGGATGTGTAGACCCACCCCTGAAACTAAACAACTTTTAAAAAAAAATTAGATCGAATCGAAATATGAAATAATAATTTGGTTCTCCCATACAGAAGCGATGGTGTCAGCGGCTCGAATGATTTTGTATGGGCCCCCCCCATATTCATTCATTTTCTCATTTTTTCCGTATGTTTCTTGGGGAAAGTTGTTCAGTTTCATGGGTAGATTCAGACCCTTAAGTTTTACTCCCGGTATAAAATGTGTTGCGTTTGAATTAGTCTTATTTTTATTTAGTGTTCATTGGTTGAAATTCGACGAATAGCATCAAAAAGAGATCCAAGTCAGGATAGGAAATAAAATCAATAAGAAATAATGGGTTAATTTCCGATTGGTCTCGGAGTGGGCAGAGTGAAACAGGCGTGACGCGTGACGGAGCGACACGCGTCGACAATGGAAAGTGACGAGGTCCGGGCGACCTCGGGGAGACGAGTGTCCCGTAAGGCTGGGACATATCTGCTGTCTTTGATAGTGGTCGTTACATAAACCATGTCAGATGCTGTACCGTTAGGCGGTTTAAGAACTATGACACCGGATTCTTAGGGTGGTATGTCGGCTCAAAAACCCTTTTGGTAAAAAAAAAGAAGAATATCCGATCTACTTAGTATTTAGAACCATAGTGCATACGTCACGTACCTACGCATTTTTTAAAGCTCAAATAACCTATGTACCTATCTATAGCGAAATAGACGATCTGTGACGAAATGCACATTTCCTTCAAAAGTTGCAATCTCTTACATTACACAGACTTTTAGAAAGCATATACCTACCCTACCCTATAATAGTTCTGACTCATCGTGATAGATATTCTATGAACACCTTAATGTATAAAAATAACTTCGACCTTAGTCGATAATATCTTGCAAAGTTGCTAAACTTTGGCTATGTCAGTTCTATTCTTCAACATTGCGTGACAAAAAGCTATCGCTCATTTCTTACTTCCAAAGCGCGAAATGTTTACTCTAACTATTTATACTATTCCTACCAAAGACGGATCGAGAATATCGCTTGTATAATCAGCTTTACACAAAAAAAGATCAATGAAAAGAGACATAAAAATAAACAGAACAGGATTTTGAGAAGACACCTGTGTTACGCGACAAAAAACCTAAATAAGCGAGCTTCTCTTTTTTTCCTGCGGTGAGCTTCAAAAAATAAACAGCAAGAGCGGTGGTGCCTTGATTTTTATTTATGCTCTGTGGATTATGTTGAATTGGAATTATTAGAAAATATAGAACTAAATGAAAACGGTTATATACAATCTGTAAAGTAATTATTTTCAGATTCAGATTGTTGAAATTTTTATAATAAATTAACGGCGCGGCAGTATTTTAAATGTTCCATCAAAGTATTTATAATAAATAAAAAGAGATAATAGATATTTTCCTGCGGTAATAAGCACATCCTAAGAAGTAACCTATGCTCAGTAGATATTTTGTAATGAAAAAGAAATGATGATTGATTTTTTGGAATTTTTAATTGAGTTTGAAGGGATGTTTTAATTGACATCCAGATCATCGTTCTGAACTTCAGTTTTTTATCGCATAAGTACAAGTGGATCCAGTCCCTTACATTCAAAGACACCGTGCTTTCCCATACCCCATAAAATCCAACATACACGTGTTTAACTTCCCATCGAAAATAAGCACCAATTTGATTTTAAGGCGGTTCGATGAGCTCAGTGGTGCCTAATTATTTGTGTCTCAATCTCAAAGTGCCCACTTTTTGAACTTTCGTTTAAAACTAAGATATCAGTGTAAATTGTGATCTTATGTATTACAAAATGAAGAATTACCTACTTGCAATTTACGCGAATCCTAATATATTCATGAAAATGTTTGTATTTAAGACAAAAGAAATTTATTACTTATGTCGCCACTGAGCTGATCGAACCGCCTAAACAGACTGTCAGAGTTGAAAGAGTAAGAAACACTCGAGACGGGGACTCGAACCCAGAACCGGGGGCTAGCATCCGTCTTCACCACGTGCGTTTTGAATGGCCCTCTCCGGATGTCTACGCCACAATGGGGACACCCTATATGTTAATGTGAATGAGAGTGCGTACTGTAGAAATGTTCTTGTAACGAAAAGATCGAGAATACATAAAAACACATTTATTTCCTTATAGGGAAGACAGGGCAAAACGTTAACGCCTAATACCTAATAGGAAGGAAAGTAGATTTCGCCGCGTCTTTTAAAATTTAAGGGGCATTTTAGACAGTACTTTGTATTTATGTAGCGATCAGTTGTCTAAATTGCAATGCTCCGAAACCGAAGAGTACCTTTTAATCCCATCCAATCCCAAGGACGGGTAGCAGCTGTAAAATTCTAAGGTTTTTATTGTTTCCGGTCCGGCGTGGAAAATACTTAGGACATACTTAAAAAGTTAATTGTTTTAAAATTACATCAAATATTTCAATGTAGGGCAATTTGATTACGATACTGAGGAGTTTCCTACTTAACAAGAGAACGTATAATTTATATTAAAATATTATAACTAAACCAGAAGATTACGTAAAGCTATTCAATTTACACAGATAATGGATATTATATGACAATATTGAAGATTAGAAATCTGAAGTCGATGTTTATTATAAAAATGAGGAAAACCTTCATTAATAAAATCCTTTACCTGATGTAACAATGTCAGGCGCGTATTCATACAAGTTCTTGTTAATAATAGTAGTAGGTACCTTGGTGTCTTTACAGGTAACTTCATTCACGTACTTATAAGCATTTTCATGTGTGTGTGTGTGTGTGTGTTCGTTTATAAGTACTTACATGATGTAAAAAAAAGTACTGCGTTCCTTTAAACTACATGTTCCACTGATGATACCAATCAACTTTCCCAAAGCACAAAAATTGTAGCTCGGAAAAAGATTTTGCCTTTTCCATACAAAGATGCTCTTCTCATCTGCAATTTTGAATGGACAAGGCAAAATATTATTTCGACCTAAAATTTTTGTGCTTTGCGAAAGTTGTTTGTTATCATCAGTAGAACATGTAGTTTAAAGGAACGCAGTACTTTTTTTACACACTGTATATAGATTGTAGCTACATACATGCATTCATTCAATCTTCCGCCGCTTGCGCTAGCGACGACAGTGTCGTGTTACTACTGTGAAAACTAACTTCATCCACACAATCTTGTTTACATCTTACCTACATACAAGCATTTTAGTCACTGAAAACAAGCTAGATTTGAGGCTATTCTAAAATTGAGAGGTTTTCGCCGTGCTACCTTATCCCATATTTACTATTTTCACCTTATAGATAAATATATAGAGTGAAAGAAACTTTAAACTAAATGTGCCTTCTCATTTCGAATAGTTTTGGGAAGAGAATGAGGTGACACTAATTTCGGTCGATCATACATTACATTGCACTTTTGAAAATCTGGCAGAATTTTCAGAACTTGTTGTTTTTTTAAAAATAAAATTGTGCTGATGATGAACTCCATTTCCTATGAAACTGTAATAATATAGTTTGCCAATATCCTTCGATATTGCCTAGATAACTATGATTGATGATAGCATGTGTCAGCAACTTGGCATACATGAACTGATCCAATAAAAGTCTATTAAATAGAAAGGGTTATATTAACATGTGAAAATAAAAGCCTACCACCAAATACAGAAAATATCAGAAAAATCTTAATACTCGTAATGAAATAGTAGTATATTATGGTATTTTGTATTGAATAAGAACCTCAGCTCAAAATCTAGACAGAGTACCTAAATTTTGTATGCATAAAGTACAATGTTCTGATTCAACAACTGCATAATCTTGTCCCAACCTTTCCAAAGCTCAAAGTATTTTTTTACGGCTATTTGTCCGGTTATTCATCACCGACCACTCTGTATCTGTAATTCTATGCAGTACCTATAATTTATAAAGTGTCACTAACCATACCGGGTGTAAGGCACAGCATACCAGAAACTGATAGGGGTTGCTCAGTCAACGAAACTGAACACTTTTCACCAGGAAATTCTTTCAGGGAATGAAAAACATTTTTGGCTTTTCCATACAAATTGTCTGATCGAGGTGGTAATTTTTTATCGGAAAGTTTTTTTTTTTTTCATTTCCTGAAAGCATTTCCTGGTGAAAGATGTTCAGTTTCGATGACTCAGCAACCCTTATAAGTTTCTGGTACGCTGTCTCTTACACCCAATATACCTACGCTGCTAACAAAGCCGGTACACACGGCGCGTCAATTAGGAGCGCACGCGCCGACGGGGTCTTAACAAACCAGAAAACGTTCAAGCGCTCAGATTTCTGCTTTACATTGCGTAGAGTATGGAAAACTTCGGTTGAATGATTCTACATGTTCAAGCGCTCAGATTTCTACGTTCTGCTTTACATTGCGTAGAGTATGGTAAACTCCGGCTGAATAATTCCAAATAAAGGGCTCTGCAAGGGGTCGTCTGGGTTGCCACCAACCTACCAGAGTTTGGTTCCAAATTGCTTGCTGTGTTTCGTTGGTGCACAAGAATGCCAGTACCTTTAAGGGTTCTGGTTGAGGTCGTTCACTCATTTTCTTTGTCTGGAACGGCGACCCACAAATAACCAGAAAAATTAACTATGTAGAAAAATAACCTTTTACTAGTTTCAACCAGCAGCAATGTAACGCTCCACGCGTGAACGCCTCATGTCTATTGAGAGCCATAGAAATGCATTTCCGCTCGCGTTGATGTCTTTAAGTCGCGCCGTCTGTGCGCCGCCTTATAAGGCCTACTCGTGCAACTGAAATGTTACTGCGATTCTGCGGAAATCCGTTCAGAAGGGTTCCGTTACAAAGTTGCATGGAGACATTTCTGCAGGTCAATCTTCACCCGGCTACGTGCCAAGCTGAGGTTTTAAACCCAATTGGTATAATTATTTCTCCCAAGCTTTTGAAGCCTCTGCAGGATTTCTAAGGTCTGTTCATTTATTAAAAAAATATTGTATAAAAAACTTACGAAACAAAACCTCGTGTATAATAAATTGAAAAATAAAAGAATACAATATTCGAAGATAATAACGCCGTTCAATATATACGAGCCAACTAATTTATATTTAAAAAAAGACATAAAAAACTGCTGGCGATTGCACGTCTTAAATTTTGTAATAAATTACAGCTGTAAGTAATAAATGACTTGTAACCACTGGCGATGGGCGATTACGCGGATTAATAATCTGTTCTCGCTACCAGTGTTACTGGGAATCGAACCTCGGACCACAGCATCCGCTGCCCGGGGCGAAAAGCCCGAATTCAACACCGTAATTATAGACGCACTAAGCTAAGACGATTGAGGAAACAATTTTAAAAAACATAACAGAAATTGTAGAGTTAATATGTGTAGTGTTGTTATACTAGCATCTAAGTGGGGTAGTCGTATTAGGCTTGCAGCGGAAGGAAACGCCATATTAAGAAAACTAAGCTTCAGACTTCAAAGCTACCATACTAACGATAATAATGCAACGATGTGCACCGATTTTGTAAGATGAGGCACATTAGTTTGCAAATCATCGAGATGTGTGAAACTGAAAAGGGATGAACGAAGTTAGCGACCAAGTCAAAATTGACCCTCAAGGCTACGAATTTTAATGCAACACTGACCAAGAACCTACAATCTATACATGATAGAGGCGAAAGTGGCGTAGCGGGGAATCGAGAGGATTTAGGAGGCTACTACTCAACTCACGCAAGACTCTGCCTTCAAAGGAGGATGGTGAGATTGTAGATGTGGGTGTTAGATAAGGACAGGTGTACAGAGAAGGTTGTGGAAGGTCGGTGGACAAATTGTTTCATTAGAGTGGGCGCGGCGACGCAGCCACCTGTCCGCTGGACCGGATGCCGCGCCGCCCGCGCCCTTCACTCCCGCGCATTCGGATTTACAAGATGCGTTCTTGGTTAGGGCTGGTGCAGATACACCCTTAGATGTTTTTTTTTATCATTAGCTTCTGCTCTAGTCTAGTCAATGGCAGTGGTGACCGAGACAGAGCTGATAATGTAGTCAGCACATACAGCCATCCTCTAAGATTTGCTGAATTTTGACTCTAAGGCACAAACAGAAGATTTATTAGATAGGAACCAAGTCGATGGTGTCTGTGAATCACAGACTGTAAAGATATTAAAACAATCATCAAATTAGGTTACTTGATTGAATTTCTAAAACTGTATTATGACGGGTTAAATCTAAAGTAAAAAATAACAAAATGTTGGCAATAATACTAAGTCTAAAAACATCGAATCTTGTACACCCTGACCACATAATAAACATCGAACACCCAAAAAGAAGGACGAATGGTCAGGCCGCTAAATTAGTCTCCCCAAGTCGGTGTCAAATATCGTTTAAAAAAAATCCTCAACAGCATCCGATGAGGCTTTAGGCGCTACAAATACAAATGGCCACGCTTTCAGAAAACCTGTGATCATTGTAAATTCAAGGGGTAAATTAGGAACACGCGATACTGTGATAACGGAGATCAGATTATTTGGGTCCCTATTAAATGAAATGGGATGTTATATTAATAAATCCTGAGGCTTCAATTGATACTATCAAAAGCACAACATGTAGTCGTGTTGAATCCCTTGTAGAATTTCAATTAGTAATTGACTGCATCACTATTCGTAGCATTAGCTTAGCTGCTGCTAGCCATCAGAGGTGTTATTTTATTATGATTATCATCGAGTGCAATATGTTTAGCATACTTGTATTTAAAAGTTACAATTTCTATTATTTCAAATATTTATTTTTTAAATTGTATTTTTTCCATAATTTCGCACAGAGGACAATAGATAGATATTTAAGTATTATCATCTTTTTGTCGGAGAACTTAGAATACGCTTTTAAGTTTCACGTTTGTACTAAATTTTAGACAGTCATTCCTGTCGTCATTCATAAAAAAGTTGCAAGAAAAACAATCAAAAACATTTTACACACATTTTACCTTATTAGTAATTCTACACAGTCCCTAAAACGTTCTTTTCATACAAGCAGCATTAGCATTCAGGCCGCCGACGACACTCCGTTAAATAAAACGAAACTGTTGACGATGTAAGTCAACAACCCGTACAATGTGTAGTTCCTTTACATCCAGCTTTTTGTTTGTTACACAAAAGGGCCTATATCCGGTGTTGTAGAAGATATGGCTGAGGCAGTTTCCGCGAAATCTATCGCAATACACAAGAAACGGGAAGTATATCCGGAACAACGAAAAAAAGAGGTTTTTTCACACCTTAATGTTAGGGTTGTCAATGACATGAATTTGGTGCTTTGTAATAGTCCTTGTATGAAGGTAGATATAGAAATAGAAAGAATTTAAGATTTACAAAAGATTTAAGCTGAATGAGCAACAACCATAACTTTAGTGCTACCATAAACACTGCTTAAATTCTTTATCTGTACTGGGAAATAAATTAATCATTTAATATGAAGAACATACAGTAATTTGAATAATCTAATTTTACAGGAGATAACGAAATCAGTGATTTAAAAATAAGTAGCAATTTTGCTAGTGGTAACAAAAGCGTTGGAATAGTGTCAGTAGTAGAGTAAGTAGTAACCCTGTTGACTTGGTCTGTGCGCAGAAAAAAATATTCCCACAGTGAACAGGTTGCCGAATGGCACGCCTTCCGGTCGGAAGTACGACCGATGGTCCTTTTCCATACAAAAAAATAAACAAGGAAAAAAAGCAGTGAATGGATTCGAAGCACACATGTCCCTGTATTGTAATACTACTAAGTTTGAATCATTATGATTAACATCTTTCGGACGTCGTATAATCATCTCTTTCATTATGTTTCCTTACATTTGGACGGCAGGTGTGATCTAATTTGTGAAACACATTGGATTTTTCCCACGCGGGCACACCGGACGCAAAAACTTGACTTTTGTGGCCATTATGGAAGGTTTTCTTTCGACTTTTGAATTCATGCCATGTCAAATTTTACTACTGCAGCGAATGTATCGGGCTTGAATGGGAATCGGCGATGCGAGTTGAATTGAAACGAGACAAATCAATAATGTGCAGCGCGAATATTGGTAGCCTGCGTGACTACCAATTGTTTTATGGACAACATTGATTGAATGGATTTGTGATTATAATTGTTTGGTTTCCAATTAATGTGGCCGGTATCGGTCACGTACATCTGATGTAATAGGAAGTGTCAAACATGATATAACTTTTCAAGCTCTGTTGCATATGCATCGATCGTATCAGTCATGTTATTTTTATTGGACACGTCAGTTAGCAGCAGTATTATATCTTTTGCAGCGTGTGTATGTTATCTTATAGGTACTATTTACCTTGATGACTTCTCTAAAGCCATTCTTATTATACCTACTTGTTTTTAAGTAGGTACTATTTTTTGTTAATGAACGGTGGCTATCAATTATTCCAGACTCTGACATTTGCGGTTCTTTCAATTTCATATTCTCATCAAATATTATTCTAGGAACTTTTGTCTTTTTCTTTTATTTTTTATTCGGAGTGGGTTTGTCTCCGCAAAGTCTTGACTCATCTCCTGTTTCTTTGTTTCCAGGTATCTGAGGAGGACTTGCCAGACTGCAGGGCGCGCCAGGTCTGCAGTAAAGTTGATCTTTACGACACCACGCAGCCTTGGGTCGAGAGGAAATGTCGCTGTTTGGGGCATAGACCTTGCTCTAGGTGAGTCACTGAACTTTCTTGCCCAGATGGAGGTTTAAGGTGATGAAAGTAGCAACCTTATTTGGTAAAGTGCATTCAATTCACGAATTCGCAAGTTTCAAACAATTCACCTTTACTTTACTCACATTCTTTATGAATTTTGGGATTTTCTAAAAAAATATGTTTTTATTAAATTCAAGTTTTATGTAATTTTGATTAAATACTTTTTTTTTCTGTTGTAGTGATTTATCTTCTGATGACAACCATACTCTCTCCGATAAGACCACCCTGTACAAGACGTGCGAAACCGTGAAGAGGTTGCCCAAATGCCGCTACTTCAAGGACGCCGCTTGGACAATCTTCTCGTTCCCTGACAGCAACGCTACCCAGCAGATAGTCAACTGCCACTGTCCTAAGAACTCCGTCACGTATTTACTCAAGAAGCTGCCGTATACGACACCTAGCGGCGAACAAGGAAACCAGTACCAGTTCGCGTGCTCGCCTCAAAGCGTAAGTTTCTACTTGGAATCTTTGTGAAAGGGACCTCCTTGGTTCGTTGTAGTTCGGTCGATTGACGTATGATGGCGCTGTATGCTGGAGCTTAAGATTTTTGCTCTACAAACTACGACGGGCATTGAGTTTACTAGTAAGTTTGTTACATGAAACAAGTTATTTATTTATTTATTTAACAATTTATTGTACACAAGAAATTACATAAAAACAGTTATAAGATTTTCGTAGCTGTACTTTGAAACAGAATGTTATAAGCGTATGGTACTTTGTTGAATTTTATGCGATTTTACATGTTAAGAGGCTACCCTGAGCCAAGTGGCGCCCTCATCAGTCAAAAAATCATAATCCACTGAAAACACAATCAATCGAAAATCCGGTACGGCGAATTGAAGTTAAAGCAAAGAAGATAATTTAGAACATCATAAACTTGAAATTCATAGTTCCTGGTAGTAACAGAAAGAAAATTTGCGAAAAACGGCCACTTTTAGCACTTTTGCTATCTGTAACTGCTGTAAACACTGAATCATAAGTTTATGATGTTCTAAATTATCTTCTTTGCTTTAACTTCAATTCGCCGTACCGGATTTTCGATTGATTGTGTTTTCAGTGGATTATGATTTTTTGACTGATGAGGCCGCCACTTGGCTCAGGGTAGCCTCTTAAAGCATGGTGTTAAAGAGACTAATAACTAACCGCTGAATTTTCTACATTACAGAGACTCCGTTGCTCAAGGAAGGAGCCGTGCAAACTGTTCAGCGCTAGAAGACGCCACGAGCAGATCGACGAAGTGAACGCCAGCACCATCTGCCAGTGTCCTCGGGATCACACCTGTCCCAGACATCACACCGAGCCTGGCGTACTGGCCGGAGTGACTTACGCTGCTGAAGACATCCGCACGTACCACGGGTACTGCATGCCGGAACCTCCCCCCGATACCTACAGGTTTGTCGGAGATAAAGACTGAGTCAAAGTGTTTCTGATTGAAGGCGATACCAGTGATTGTGATAAGCCGGATCTGTACTTATTAATGTACATTGAAAGCTTACATCGAAGGGTTACATTAGAGCATTTATTGATATTCGTTTTTGTAGTTGAGATATGTAAATTAGAACTTGAAGGAAACTTAGCAACGAAAAATTCTTTTTAAATAGGACGTAAGCAAAATATTCATAGTTGACTTCTAAGCCTCTAAGCACAGAGTAATAATAATAATCTCTAAGTGATGATTAAATATACTTATTATGTTTCTCAACTACTAATTCGAGTAACTCATACTAATAAATAACAAATAGATATTGTTTAATTTTACGCTAAAAGATTTGCTCATACCTGTTTAGTACAAAAAAAAAATGCAGTAAAGAAGTATGAACAATTTTGGTTAAAAGTTCGATTAATTTATTGGTTAGAATTTAGGATTAGATTTTATTAATAATTTGACTGACTCGGAAATTTTGATAAAATCTAGTCTGAATTCTGAATTAGATTTTAAAGCTATCAAAGAACAAAATTACTATATAAGTTCTTATATGATCATGTAGGTACAACGAATTGTAAGTGATTTATACATGTAAATATTTATTGGGTATGTATACTCGACAGTTTTGCAGTCTGGGATAATAATGGCTTTTATAAAAAAGAAAACTAAATTGTCTTAAAATATGTCGAGTAATACGTTACTTTCAAACTGTAAATAATAATAATATTAGACTAAGACCATTCCAAACGATTAGTTTAAATTATTTTTTCATATATTCTAATTATTTACTTGCCATAACTTATGTAGTTTGTTGCATTTGTTCTTCCATGTTCTGTCTTCCATTCCAATCAGGAGACAAGTTTGTTCATTGTTTTGTTTATGTTTAAACAATTATTGTATAATAATCTTTGTTATAACTAAAAGTGTTAACGATTAAGATTTTTTTAAAGGGTTGCTTTGAGTTGCAAACAATTTTGCAAAAATGAATCATGCTTTTGTCTGATTGTATCTATACGAATTTTGATGGCAATGCCATTGAGATGTCGTATAATTTTATATTGGCAGCCAAATGAATGTTCTAATATTTATTCGGTAATAATTATAGTTTTTATTACCAGTGTATTTATGTAAATAGGAAGCATGTTGTTTGTAAAATGATGTTCGGCGTATGTAAGTCTTCCCTATTTGTGTTATGTATAGGTCTACATTAAGTTAAATTATTGACAGAATGTGAATAAATGTTTCGATATCTATCTCCTGTTTTTCTTTTTCGTCAATTTAAATATTTTCATTAAAATTCGAGATTACGAGAAGCAGTTTCAACTTCTGGAATGACGTGACGGCCCCCACAGCCTAATTGGCAGTGTACCTGCCTGCTACGCAGAGGGTTCGATTCCCGGCCTGTTTGTGGGTCTGGGTGTTCTTTGTGGTTGTTTCTGTGTATGTCCATGGCACCCCGATACAGGGAATCCTAGTGGGGGCTATGAGTATGATCGTGTTTAATGATTTCCATGTAGGTACTGTTATTAAGTTTTGTGACAGTTATGCATAGTTTGTTAATACATAATTCTGAGAAACTATCTTAAAATACGTTTTCCAAGAATTTAATTTAAACTATCTTAAAACAAGTACCTATCTACACAAAAGCGGTAGTTATTGTAGTGGTTTAGCTAGATAGGTACTTAGTTATCACATTCAAGTCTATAAAAACATTTTTGACAGAAATATTATCATAAGTCTAGAATTCAGTTAAAAATAAAGTAGGTACCTAATTTATGTTCCCATATAAATAAAAATATATTTTAAACCCCATACCAAAACACAATAACAATACTATTTTCTCTGGGTAGGTACTGCTATTTTTTTTTAAATGAGTGAGCCTACGAAAATTGTAATCCACAGCAAATTCGCAAATTCAAAGCTTAATTTAAAACTGCCAAATCGTAGCTGCCAAATCATAAAATGTTGAGAGGCACCTGCCAGTTTTAGACTGGCTTAAAATATATCAAATTATATTTAACTGCCACATCTAAAAATATAATTTTGTTTTGATACCTACAAAATAAGAAGAATACTTTTGCACATTATTTATAATAGAACTCGTCGCAAATAGACATTTTTTTTTTTTCAATTGCGTCTCCACGTGGTTGGGCGCCTAACCCAGCATGAACTCTTAAACTGCAATCTGCAATATTTATTTATTCAATATGCCTGGAAGTTACCCTGTTTTTGGTCACCAAAAATCAAGGCAGTTAGTTAAAAAAATATTAAGAATCTGTTTGATCGGAACCTTTGATTTCCGCATTCACAGCGTCAAAGTTCGCCGAGCATTTGTGACCACTTGTAACTATAACAATTGGTTACAATTACCGGAGACAGTTATGCCTTGGCCCTACGAGCGAGCTACGTGCGCGCACCGTGCCCAATCACAGATTACGACTTAATAACGTAACTAATCCGACGAGAAAAATCCGCCAAGTGTGATCTATGCTCGAGTGTATAAGGTTCTCTATTCTGAGGTTTTTCTTTTGAGCAAAAGTTGATTGAACAAGCTTGCGAGACTTTTCTAAGAAAAGTGTTCGTTAAGAGCTAGATAATATGAAATTCTCAGTATTTGTCATTTTTTATATTCTTATGAGTAGTCTATGAAATTTTGCTGAAGTTATTAGTTCAGCAGTGATCTGCTTTATAAATTAAAAGTTGTAGTGAATTTAAAGTTAGTAAAATATTTACATATAGGTAGTAGGTACTCTATGATCTCTAATATTTCTGTAGAAAATATTACATAAGTAGGTACTGGCAAAACTAAAAAAATATTTTTAGTAGAACCATGTGGAACCTTCCCACATGGAACCCAAAAATGTCTCTTAAGCCGATCTATATGATGCCGTTAATTCGCGAAATGAGGGAACCGTATCTACTTGCATCATCGGTGGAGATGAATATCTATCGGTAACTGACAACGGAGTAACAATCGGTGTTGCTTTTATAATACCGAGCATTCCGAGAATAGGAGGTCACGATCAGGGCAACAAGAAGCGTTGTTTTTGAGTAGGTATCTAAGTATTTAAACACTTTCGAAGCTTTATAGCTTATTAAGCTTTATAGAAATTATTGATGGTAGGGTTTTCATTAATTATTCCTTGGCAGGGATTGCTATACGAAGATTCCTTATAATTAAAAGTCAGACGGAGACATTTTGGAGGCTTATCTATCATCATAAGAAGGTATAATTCGTTACCTACTTAATAAATAGAAGCTTGCTATTACATTGATTTTGTTTTGCTACATTCCAACAGGAAAAAACAATAAGCATAATTTTTTAATAATTATGTCTAACGAAGATATCTAATAGGAATGAACGTTTTGGTAGCTTGGCTAATAGTGTCAATTTCTAAACTTTATTACCCGTATTCGCAATCTTTTGTAGATCTCATAGCAAATCACTAATGATATTTCCCATTAACTGTTAACCGGGAACCGAACCCGTGAGCTATCGGCACGAGCGCGACGCGTGCGCGATTTACAACCAAGAAACGGTTGTACCACTTCACTTATGTCAATTTATAATAATATAATAATAATAATAATAAAATTGTTTATTTTCTCACAAATCTTATACTAACTTAGTATCTAAAATACAAATATATAAAATTTACTATTGAGTCTACAAATTATAGAATTTTTCCGAAGTGTGAGACTGGTGCCTAAACTAGATATAGAAATACCTGTACTATAGGTCACCAGGCCCTATACTAATGCAGCTCCGAATGTTGAGATTAGCTGGTCGATTTATGGAGTCTGGTGATGGATGCGGCGACGACTGGAGCTATAGACGGTGTTGTAGGTCATGGAGATGATAGTGGTAATTATTTGCAATAAAATTGATCTTCCAGTCGTTTTGTTAATATATAATAATATCAAAGTTGTGATATGAGTAAAGATCACATTTATTAATAAACAAACTAAAGAGAAACTCAACATACCTGGTTTAACTACAGACAGAATCCGCAAGTATGAGAACCGAGCGTATTACAGAATTTATTGAAAAGAATTACGAATAAGATCAAAGCTTAAAAAATGTTGAGATATTCTATAATTGGAAAGGGATACTAGAAATTTTGGTTCAAAACACACAAACTCAAGAGAAACTAAATATACCTACCTAGCTTACCTAACTACAAACAGAATCCGCAAGAATGAGGACCGAGCGTATTACAGGAATTTATTGAAAACAATAACGAAGTACCTAAAGATCAAAGCATAAAAAAAGCTAAGGTATTCTATAATTGGAAAGGGATAAATAGTGTCACAAAGAAGGTCAAAAATCAACAACAGAAGTACCTAATAGATAAGTATAATAGATAAGCTGACTAGCCTATTGTCATATTTGTACATGTGTTTTTTATTGTAACGAAATAAATAAATAAATAAAAAAAAAATAGATAAACATCAGGCAGCGAATGTTCGCAAAGAAACGCGCACAAAAACAATAAAAACTCTCCATTCCACTACCACTTAAGTAGTTGTAAGAAATGCAAATGAAATTAGTTCACACACTGGCGTACTTTAAAAAGTACCAATCAAGGAAGAGTTGTATCTTGTGTAATGGGCATAGCAAGTACTAATGCAGTGATGTCATTTGCACGGAAAAGGCTTTGAGCTAATTGTTAATGGTTCAGAATGTGATGTACGACCAGGGGATCAGAATCGTGAGGGAAAATTGCTAGTCTTGCTTGTTAATAGGACAGGTTTAGATATCTATTCGGGAAATGCGGTACTAATTTGATTTCTTTATTTCTGTGAAATCGAAAGGTTGTAAGCATCGATACCAAGATGATGCTAGATATTTTAATGATGCATACGTCTAGCCTCCTTACGTAGAGTGTTGTGATTCTAGAATGTGACGTCGTAAGTCCAGGGTCGCCACCGCCGTGATTTATATTCAGTGTATATCAACAAGAGAAAGGGCATAAAACAAGATATCATAAAATGAGATACAACAAATCATAACACTTTTTCATACAATATCTACTATGATAGAGTTTAGGACTTTCTATAATCCTCTTCTTATTTTGACATAACTCTTCAATTACTTGTGTCCAAGCTCATAATAATAGTACCTACCTACGAGTAAATCAAGCCCATATGGTTCTACAGTCAGCAACATTTTAAGTCTAGAATTCTTTATTTTAATCACAGCAGGAGCCATACTCGTGTCTCAAGTTGAATGCTTTTGCCTGTACAGTTGACTGTGGCAATGATACTACATTAGCTATAATTTCCCACCTATTAATCTAGATTTCCTAGCCTAGAACGTGCGATATGCGACAGATATATCTCTAATGGCCTAATAAGAGACTAAGTGCGGCATAGCTTTCAGAATGTGTTGGGTCTACCGCAAAGTATTTAGGAATTTGATGGTTCTGTCTAGATTTTTCAGTTTTATAGTTTGAAAGAAAAGTGAAAGTTTTGCCGAAGTGTTTAAATCTTAAATAAATATTAAGACGAGGTTGTACCCACTAAACTTCATTTGAGCTTTGAAAAAGTTGTTGGAGTGCAACCTAAAAATCTATACGAAAAGAAGATGAGAAAGATAAGATAATAATCAACATACAGTTTTCTCCTTGATTACTTTAGGTACCTACTGACAAATCTCTGCGGCTTTGTGGTTCACTTCATTACAAATCAGATGTTTTATAATTCAAAATTTAAACTTTCGCGCTCGAAACATGCTTGAAATAAAGTGTGAGAACAAAACAGAATGTGATTTTTTTTACAAAGTTTGTTTTGATTCAACGTCAGTAAGTCGTAGTATCGTACCTAATCTGGGATTATTTTTTTAAATCTTGCTTAAACGCTACGAAAATCATTATGAAAATCCTATAAAGTTTGTGATTTCTAGTAGATCTTTATGTTAGTAGAGTAGCGTAGCGGTTAAGTAAACACGAAAACAAGTGCTCTCATTTTATTACATCGGTCAGAAGATAAGTCTGACCTTCTACAGAAGTAGGTATAAATTTTGTGGTTTCCATGGCAAACATGGTTTTATCTATATTTAATTTGGAAGTCTTTAAAGTAAATTGGGTACGTTTTAAAGCCAGCTTTGACTGTCGCTCCAATTTCCTTTAAAGTCACTTAAGGTAGCGATTTCCGAAAATGGCGTGACATCAGCCGCGTCGACAGAACTTAACATTCTCTTATAGAACGAAAAAAACGTAGAACAGGAGTGCCACTAGGTATAGATAGTTTCTTTTAAAATTTGTACAAGAACCAGAGAATTCTATCTTATATACTTATTTACAGATGTTAATATTTTGAAAGGGATCTGAATGTGAAGCTTGGGTTGAAAATTTTTGTGATAGAATTCTAGTTTCAAAAAATAATTTAATTTTGAGCTGTTATTTAAATTTTCTAGCGTGTTTGAAGATAATATCATGTAGGTATCAGGTGCAGAATATGGTATTTTCGTTCGATATGCTACAAAATTATTACCTAAGTAAGCGTTATGGGTGCAGACACGCGTTTTGCGTAATGTTCATAACATTTTATTTTCTACTCCACTTTTATCGTATGAGATTCTTTCACATGCACAATTTGTGATAAAAGTGATAGGTACAGAAAGAACCTAATCAAATGTTGAAAATCTTATATTTGATTGATTTATAAATAAAAAAATATTGTTGATACTCTAGTGGATGCTTAGGACATTCAAGGAGATTAGGAGCTTTACCTTTATGCTCACAATAATTATAGAAAATGTAAAACTAAATGCTTATGTATAATATATACTAATTCGTAATATTTGAATTAAATCCTTATAAATAAGAGCCCACAGGTTAAATACAATCAGCAGATTTAAAATGCCAAATCGAATGAAATACCCAAGTATGACTTTGTTTACATGGCCAGTTATTTGTTCTGTGACAGCAGTACCCCAGCAGTGTTTGCTGGCGGTGCCGAACGGTCGCGAATCTAGGTCCCAATCGGCAGTAACAATCGGTACAGTTAGGACACCACGACTCTACCTGGTTCCGACTGTAATCGCACCAACGTCATTTCAATAATTCGTGATTTCGGAATCAATTTGACACAGTGGCTCCCGTGAGAGCTGCGGAGATGATTGACATCTTGAGGAGTTGGTTTCTAGGGGATACATTGGTTACGAGTTTGGTGAGGTAATCAGTTGTTGTTACTGACGTTATTATGGTAGTGACATCGAGAGTTTGCCAATTTAATCTCTGTTAAGTAAATATAGAGTACCGGCATTGTTGGAATTAGGTACAAATATTGAACACTGAAGGCTGTCGAGTGTATTTTGCACCTTTTTGGAACCTATTTATCGTAGATAGTAGGAGTACCCGATCTAGTACCTACCTAAGAAAAGTTTAAAACATTGTGACAGAAACTAATAGGGACCATTATCTTTTGAATAGAAACCTCTAAAAATAATCGAGCTCTATTTTTTATCAGGAACGGTAGAGAAGCACGGTGGCTTGAAGCTACAAATAATACCAGGCCACCCGGGAATCAATCCCGTCTCTTCCTTTTGTGGATTCCAGTCACCAGGCTAGTTATTTTATAGTTCTAAATCATGCTACGCTATTGGATCATGACTTTCATAGTATGCTCAATGAATGAATGATTATGTAGATTCTTTACAATTGAAAAGAGGGTGCAGTATGTTGTTATTAAAACATTTTTGATAATAATATTTCAATTTTTTTTGTTATGTTGGCCTTAATGTGTCAGTTGGTGAAACCCCTACATAGCCAAAATATAAATTGGGCCTCTTACTCTTAATGCAAAATTAATTACTTAAGCAGCGGGCACCAAATTTTTCCCATATTTCGACATAGGACTAGGAAAAAGGTGTTCAGTTTTATGAGTAGGTTCATACCCTGAAATTTGACCCTACCTTAGAGCAAGGGGTGAGATACACCAGTCGATAAGCTCGCTTGAAGTTTTTAGTCACTTGAAGTTTTTAGTTCATAGGCTAAAATCGTAGGCTAAAATGCACCCCTTAAAATGTTCCCCTTTGATCATTGAAAACACCGCCCTGTATAGTGGCTTGTAAACAGACGGCGTCACGATGGTATAATTATGTTGTCCAAGGGAACTGCATTCTTGATAAGGTGCATTTTTGCATATTCCCTGCCGATGAAGTTAGGTACGGTAAGCTGCTAAAGTGCATATTTCAAGTTTTTTACAATATTGTACATTGCTATTGAAACACTTATTTACTAAGAATTTCTAGAACTCGAAGATTTACGAGCTTACGAGCTTCTTAAAAAAATATCTAAGAAAGATATTTTCAAAAGAAATTATATTAAAAACTAGCTGGTGCCTAAGACTTTGATCGCGTGTAAGGTTGATAAAAGTAACATTCAGAAGTCGTACCTAATAAATAAATAACTCGTATTAAAAATATTGTTCACTTTCAAAGAAAATTGTTTACGGCGGCGCTAGGCAGGCACTGTTGATACATGATTGTACATGCATTGAAAAAGTCTGTTATAAAAGGTCAGACAAATACTTGCTATTATAAAACTATTTGCTTTTAATTAATTGTTCCGCCACATTATTTATAGTCTGACAAACGACAAGATAGTACGTTGCAGCAAGTGTATTAATGGAAAAACTAATCATTTACGAATAAAAAAAGTTTTTTTATTTTTTTATTAGTAATCTTTTATATTCCTCTAAGTAGGGATGTAAGTTTAATGCTTCGTTAACCTCTCAACGTTTCAACCTTAATGATAACGCTGTTTTTCTATCTGCTACTATCTATATGTCAGCCGCAATCTCCACTGTTGGACTGGCTTACTCCACAGGGTAATTTTCATAATCGTCTCGTTTGACAGGCGAAAAGTCGAGCGCGGTGTGAGATATATTTTCAGAGATGTTGCTGGCCTGTCTCTGGATGTATCCTTTAGTTGGCATATACGAGTATTATGGTGATACCTACGAGACTTCATATTCCTTTCTCGTCGATATTTATGTTGTTTACTTTTTTTAATGGTATGAGTCTAACTCAAATGATATTATGCATTAGATTTGTCACTGTCTGCTCTTGCTTAAATTCACGACAACAGACACAGTAAAAGTAAAAGATGCATTCTAGAAGCAGTTTACTCTATAATAAAAAACAAAATCACACAAATTACTAAAGTTCTCGGTACCCTAAACACTTTAAGAAAATTCCCATTGTGTACCAGCGGGAAAAATGTTTAAACAACAATATTACTTTTCAGACAGATAAATAGACGGATTCCATAGATATTGATTCCATACCATTGGTTCAAAGGTCGCTCACTTCTCGTAATTCAATTGTACGAATACGTGTTCCAAATGCTTCCATAGTGTTGAACTCGAGATAAGTAGACCTAGAGTTGCGCAATATTTCTTATGACAGCTGTGTATCTATCAGTTCATGCATCGACAAATTCATCGCAATATTATTTAGGTACATCAAAACTTTTATCCACCTTACCTTTCAAACCCGTTGAGAAATTAGGCAGATCGCGCGGAGTTTAATTTATTAGATAGATTTTGCCGCTTGCTTGATTAGCCATTTACCCTATACAGTGTTTTCCGACTTCGCAAAACCAACATTTTTAGCCTGTTTGGGAAGAGAATCGTAAGCGACAGAAATTAAATTAAAATATCAAAAAAATACTTAGCAGAAATAATAAAGAAATGAAAAGAGATTCTCATGTAATTTTTTTTTCTTGTCGCTAACGTTACTCTTTCCAAACGGGCTCGATTTGTCGGCATCGAGATTTGACAAAGGATGACTACAACTATGTAAGCGTACCTAAATCTAAAGCAGTATCTTCAACTAAAATACAGTTGAAATTGTTTTCTTTATTTGAGGATGTTTTTCTTTAAGACAAACAAATATCACGAATGACTTGAGCGTGACGAGACAGCTCTAGTGTGTTCAAGAAATGTATCTAGACAATCGATCAGTGTGAATGCTGGCACGTTTGTGCTAGGCTATCTGACTGGATCCGACTCCCAGGCTTGCGCTAAGCTCCCCACTGCGCCTTAAATGGATATTGTTAGGGTTTTCATGTACACTGCTTTGATTTAGTGGATAATACGCAGTTAAGGGTATTTTGCTTTATTCAGATATCATAGTGAATGCGCGTTTTGTGTGTCAGAAAAATTATCAAACTAGCTGGGCATTTTGCATCAGGAAAAATATATACTTACCTACTTATAATATAAACATCTAGAATCACTCTATTAATATTAAAATTTTGAACTCTTACATAAGAGTATTTGTTATTTGGTTATACTATAGGCCGGGTAAACTAAACGCACGTCATATCGAAAAAACGGCAATGAAACTCAAAAACCTTATTCACCGTTTTGATCGCTAGAATAGAGGGTCTTACTCCCACGGTGGTACCACGTCCGCGTTCCTCGCGTAATTATACGCCTTCAATCAATTTACAGCAGCTACCGCGCTTGGTTGTCGCATGTTAATTTAGGACCCTAAGCGACTCTATATTGACGTTGCGAATCAGCATAACTCATTAAAACTGTTTTTTTTACGAGAAATGGGTTTGCTCTTGACTCTAGGCACAAGGTCAGGGATCACAGTGTCAGAGTCGACGATGGAGCGAGCTTACCCAATCCAGGGTAGTAGAGTAGAGTAGTACTCTAGTAGAGTATATTTGCCTCTGTGCTCAGTGGTCTGCCTAGCCTTGGGCTTTCGACCCAGAGTTGATACGTTAAATGTTTATGAATAAAGAAATAATTATTTTATTGGTTAACAAAATGTAGGTTGAATATGATTTTGGACTTCCAAGATTTAGCTGTCAAATAGAAAGTTTAAAAATAATACTAGGTTCTAATGGGTCGTTTTCCAACCATACAATCAGTTCAACTCACAAAAGAAAAATAATTCTTACCGGAAAATGTGTAGAAATATTAATGGCAAATTTTCTATTTGCGGCGCCGGCTCTTCAAAGACCATCCCACATTTCTGCAGGAATGACAGGCATGGAAAAGAGCGAGTTTACTGGCTTTCTGACTAATTAGCTTCGACAGGTTCAACGGATGAATAAATCAAGCCGCTGTGTTGATGTAGGAGCGAAATCTAGTATCAACGATTCACTTGTAGTGTAGTGGTTCGAGAGTTGGTTCCCGATTTGAAAGTCCTAAGTTCGGTTACCAGAAGAAGGTATAACGTGCCGACGAACTTTAGGTAAGTACATGATATTTCTGGTTGGTTTATGATATGACTGTTATTTTCCTGATAGGTACTTAAACTATTACATGTTAAAAGTATACACGTATTACTTAGGTTAAAATCATTATACTTTTGATTCAAAGTTTTCTGCTAGAAATAATTGTAACCAAGGTTTTTTTAATTGCTTTGTAAAGTAAAATAATCAAACCTGCGTCATTTTATATTCAAGCAGCCTTTTTACCACTGCGACAACAAAACAGCCCAAGTCACTTATAAAAGCTTAATAGAAAGCTTATTATTCTCGATATGAACTAAGATTAGTATCTAGGTGCTTTAATTAAAATCCATTACAGTATTAATTAGAATTACTGATCTCAATGACCTAATCTTACATAATTGAATAGTTTAATTATTTGATTGCGTAATAATTATCGAACAAGCCTGTGAAATCTACTAATATTATGGCGAAAGTCGACTGTCCGTCCGTTTGTAACCTCTTCTAGGTTTGATCACTTATTTTATAATAGGTATGTAAACTATAAGGTACTAAGTATATAGAAATTTACCTCGAAAATTGCGCGGGACTTGAACAATTAAAATATATAAGTAATATTAATAAAAGGTAACTTTGAAACGAGGAAATCTCTTGCCTATTGGTTTTTTTTCTTTAGGAAAGTATATCGTACAAAGCTGTGGGGCTAACAGTTAGCATCTACAGGTTAATAAAGATCATTAAATTGCTTACATTTTGCAGTTTATACCCTGGTATAATAGTATCATCCTGTATCTACTTCATATTTAACTATCAGTACGGCTGTGTGAGTATTAAATGTTCTCTGTTATAAATTGCTCTTTAGCAGTTAACCGCCGTCGATGTGCTTAGGTATGTAATTAAATTGATAAATATTCCGGTGAACTAAATATACTTACTTCGCTTTTAGTAGGTAATATGATAGATACAGGCATGGTTTTATGCATAAATGTTTAAACGTACATGTATGAATTAAGTCATTATAGTTATCTTAACATATTTTAAGTAACAGTATACCACAAAGTAAAAAAAAAAAGAAATTAATCCATAGTTATTTCTCTGTTTATTTACAAAACAAGTACACACTAGACGCTTTATATACCCCATTCATTTGGTAAATGGAGGCCAAATTGCTCTCCTATCAACACCGTAGTAAAACTAACCATAAACACAAAGAAAATTTACCATCCACGACGATCTCTATCCCTGAAAATGTCGTAAAATAAATACTCTTTGGTTGTATGTTCAGTTTGTAAGATATTGGTGTGTGTCTACTGTACACTTTCCCTTAACACCCAGTAACTTAATACCACCATACGTAGGAAACAATTTCTCCTCGTCAATTACAAAGAGATGTCACCACATGTTGTCGATTTATAAATAATCGGTTGAATCGAGGCAAAGTAAGAGAGGACTTCGTGTTGATAGGTAAATGCTGTAACAAAAATTGAAAAATATGAAATAAATAAAAAGATAATACCTATAAAACTTATATAGTTCCGTCAAGTTATACATGACCTCTTATGTCGTGCTCGCAAAAGGTCAGATCAATCTGATTTTTTTATATGTTGTTAAGACTTAAACCAGTACTAAAATATCAGATTTGCAATTTCCAAAGTGTTTGGGAAAATTCTGTGTGATCGAAAAACCATAAAATTTTCGGTATTTTTTCAGTTTTTTAATGAAGGAAGCGTCTAACTGGTATAGTCATTATGGACACTCTAAAAGTAGACTAAATTTTCTTCAATTTGATACTAAAATAATCTCTATACAATCAGTAATTCTCATGATACAGGTCTTCAAAATGAAGATATTTTTCCCACAAAGTGAATTTTCTTCACAATTTTGACCTATTTTGTAAAATATCTTCCAAAATACGCACCACTTCAAATATTATGTATAATAAAGTTATAGTTAATTTAATTAGCTTTCATTTAAGACTAAAATTGTACCTGTAGGCCTAGTGATTCTCTAAAAAACGGAAACGGAACGGAAATAATAAAAATATTCAATATTGGATTCAAACAGTTTTTACGTCTTGACGGTTTTATATATCAAACACTTAATATTTACAAATAAAATTCACACATAACTGGTCAAGTGCGTGTCAGGCCACGCGCAATGTAGGTTTTCGTAGTTAACTTTGTGGGAAAAAAAACTTAATTTTAAAGACCTGTATCTTGGGAATCACTGGTTCTATAGAGATCGTCTTAGTATCAGATTGTAGCAAATTTAATCTACTTTTAGAGTGTCCATAATGACTGTACCAGTTAGACCCTTCCTTCACTAAAATATTGAGCAGAAACTGAAAAAATACCGAAAATTTTATGGTTTTTCGAGCACACAGAATTTTCCCAAGCACTTTGGAAATTGCAAATCTGGTATTTTGATACTGGTTTAAGTCTTAACAACATATAAAAAAATCAGATTGATCTGACCTTTTGTTAGCACAGATGTAGATCTTGACGGGACTATATAGTAGAAAGGCATTAAACTGACACGCGAATAGAAAACAGATGAATGCTAACTAAACATGCAGGTCTCGGAACCGAGAAAACTTTTTAAGTTTTATTAATTTAAAGAAAACCTTTTCCAATCATCGTCTTCATTTCATGCTTTATGGAGACAATTTTGACGCACTTTGTATCTTCTACACACACATACTGTTCAGCAGATTTCCTCGTCTAAGCCGCAAGTATAATTATGGATAGCTCGTCAGCTCCTAATGACTCCAGCATAGAATGAAATGACGAGTAAAAGTGTTTGCTGCGCATACGCAGTTCACACCATTAGGTACGCCGGTCCGGTGGTTATGTTCAGTTATTCGCTTCTGCGATCTTATTGATTATTATGAGAATGGACACATGCAATTTTATTTTAACGTGTCCATAGCGAACCCCAGTTTCCATAAGATTCTATCTAAGAAAAAAGTAGCGAGTGATGTATGCTAATTATAAAAGAAGAACGTGGCATGCATCATGTGAAAAATAAGAAAATGAATGTGGTTAGTAAGTATAGGTTAGTTTTATAAGGAAATGTTCTGTTAGTTAACCTGACCATCAGAACAAATTACGCTTTCCTTATTGGCGCATACACTTTTATAGAGGCGATTTCGATTTTAGGGAGGTGATGGTGATGCTTTCCAAATTGGCGATCCAAAACATCAAGAAAAGAAATATATAAAAAAAATATCGTAATTTGAGTGAAATTTTCAATGCACTAATGTGAAAACAAATATTACGACAAAATGTGTAAGAACATTTCAAATATTGATTGCTTTAAATATAATTTAACTAAATCCGATCTACAAGACCATTAAGACAGATCACGTGGGATGCAAATCGCAACTGAATGGGTTAGCTGTCTCATTGGCTACTCTAAACAAGATTCGCTAACGATATACCCAGCTTGAAAGCTGATCGGGACAGCTGGATATAAGTTATTTAGCAGAATAGTCTCGCTGAAACGCTTTGTAATTTGCTTAAAAAGTTTGGGAACTATCGGTTAAATAACGAAAAAAAGAGTAAGAGATAGATCATGCATAAAACCATATAGGTAAAGAACCCAATACTTATTTTTTCTTAGCTTTGTTTTGAATAAAAACATTCTAGATAGACGATTTTTACATTAATAGATTTCCCTTTAAACTCCGACTAACCTTTTCTTACAGAAGTCTTACATATTTAGCAGTTTTAGGTCATACATTATTTGTTGAATGGCAGACAGCGCCTGAAGCTTCTTCGCTGGAAAGTGCTTCTAAGAGTGAAATATGTAGACAGTTATTTAAGTACTAAGAAACGATTTTACATACGAAAGTTCTTCATAGTTGGTTTCTCAAAATTAGTCATCATTTTGGCGACTTTCGAAAACGCCTAGCGACTTCAAAATTTGCGGTTTTGTGATGTACTCGTTACATGAACGTTGACCTCTGAATAATAATGGCTAAAGTTACTGAATAGGTAAAAGCTTTGAGTAAGGTTTTGTTGCTAAGGGGAACGATCTCTATGGGATAAAATAAAGAGGCCTACTTGCTACAGTGTGATTCCTTATCTATTTTAATAAAGTAATATACTATACAGTGGAATGTGTCCATATAAGCCACCGCGACTCATTTTATTCAGTCACTATTTGTTACGTTTAGGATGTCATCTGTGATAGATTTTTAGGATATAATAAAATAAAATTAATAAATGGAGAATCATATTCGTATATTTAACATAATAAAGGTTTCCGCTCATCTGATAATCCGTTTTCAGAAGACCTTTGTTACGTACCTACTTTACCTATTTCACAGATACTCAAAGGTAATTTAATTGTACCCTATTGAAATCGAGCATGACTAAATTTAAAGTTACTCCAGTTTAAGTAGGAGCTATTTTCGCACCTACTGACCTAAAAGTTCTAATAGTTCTATACAGTTGAATAACGATAATTGATTGAAGCTGAGAGCCATACTTTAGTAACAAGGGTGACCTGAATTCCAAGCGATTGTCTTTTGTACCAAATCACAAATGGCTTCTCATTTTCCACTTTGTGAGCTTACTATGAAAATTGATTTCGTTCTCAGACAAAATTAATTAACTGCTAAAGGAATACCAGGTACTGTTATAAAATAATCGGTGCCTTTTTGTTCTTCTTTATTGATCTATTGTACTTTATTGTGCTTAAGTGTCTGAAAAAGGAATTTTTAATATTGTAATAATTTTACGTCGACTCGTTGATATCAAAGAAATATTCTAATTTAACAATTGAGCACAATTATATTTGACTTGTTTTAAATTGAATACAGTGGTGGCTATTTGAATAAGTTTATAAACTTCTTCTTAGTCTTTCTCTTCTTAAAACTAAACAATATTTACGTCGTTTTCTTCCAAAGCTTCTTCTTATAATGACAATCTCTGTGCCCAAAAAGATGTGTTTTTATCTTTCAATACAGGTACTTCTGTTTTCTATTCACCTTGCTTTATCATTAATTAGAGTTTGCAAAGTTTCATGATTTTTCCTGTCATAGAAATAACCTTAGAATGCATTCACTAGCAGTGTAACTGCACCAGCTTTTATATCACCCTATATATCACTACGGTGATTGCTTTAACTTGAATTTGAATGAATATTCACTGCATGTTCGTTCATGTATACAATACAAGGTCTTGAGTATTTCGCCAACTTCTTAGGATATTGGAAAAGACGGAAAGGAAATTTATGTTTGCTTTATAGATAAAGTACATAAAACTACTTTTGATTTGTTTCAACTTTTTCAACTTAGTAATTTTTTACAAACTTTTGTTTGGCAACACAGTTTATCAAGTTCATGTATAAAAATGTATACTGAAAGATCTCCTTAGTGTCTTGACAGAGATATTTACCTGTTATTTAGTGAGGATACTTTTTATACGTTTTGTATTAAAACCCCTCGTATATTTCGACTATATTCTATGTCCCGTGGCTGCGTCTTTACATCATTCCCAGGTTTATTATCAAGCCTGCTGAAGGTGTTGTATATGGGCCATTACAAGTAACTGGTAGCCACTATATAACAGGTGTAGTGTTGTTTATGTCTTTAATGAAAATTCAGTGGTTGTACCTTGTCAGGTGAAAATTATCGTTTTAGTGTTATGTTTATGAGAATTCTCTCGTGAAGTGGAATGAACTCGATTGCTAGAGATTGATAATGACGAGTAAACGTTTTGTGAATGTTAATTTATCGCATATTAAAGTTACTGCCCACGTGTGTTCGTGTCTATGGAATAAGACATTGGCCAACGAAAGTGCAGTTATAGATCGGTAGGTATGCGAATTTTCATATTTTTTTCTAAATCTACTATATAGAACTTATGGTTATGATATGATGTGCTCAAGCTCAACCACAAACCAATAGCAATTTAAGATCCACGAACAAAAAAATAACAATGATAGAAAAACATTGTCATAACATTTAAGTATAGCAACACATTATTTCAAATAGTAAAGCATCAAAAGACGCAACGCTTGCAAATCGAACTGTAGTTTTTGAATGTTTATTGTGAATTTAAAAAGTAGGTAAATAAAAGCCAAGAAATACCCAACAAAGGTCTTTATAGTGACATCGACTTGACGCCAATCCAGCACCAACGTTCCACCTCGAGTCGAGAGTCATTGTGTCTGCAAGACACCTGCAGTATAGCAGAAACTGTTTACGACTCAGCATCTGCAACTACAGGACAAGAGACCTAAAATGAGGGATTTAGTGACGAGAAACTAGGGTAAGTTAAGTAAGTCTCGGTGCAACTTATTGAAATGTTATGCTGGGTATAGATCTTCCAGTCTTACAGTGTAGTTATTTAAAAAATAAAAACGCAAACTGACTGCACGAACAATTAAAATATATAGTGGAAGGTTAGTGAATAGGTAAGTTATTCTATTCTTATTATGAAACTCTGTTTAGCCTGAATATTTTGTGTAATATAGGTAAATGAACACGCAGATTCAAACATAAAACCTTCAAATGGGATACCTACCTGCATAAACCGATTCACCAAGGCCTAGCTAAGCTGTTACAATCGTAAAATCGTAACAGTTATTGTATTCGATCAAATGGAAATTACTAAGTTAGTTAGGTTAAGTTTACTCGACGTAACGCTTACGAATCTAACTGTATTACTCGAATGTTTATTCAGAATTTCACGCAGTTTTTTCGAGTTTGCGTTCCATATTGAGGTTTCGCTCCGCTGTCGGTAGCGGCCGGCAAGCGGACGAGCGGACCGAGTCGCAGCTGACAGTGTGGCAGTTGAGGGGATCGACCATTTACTACGCAAAGTACTACTACTTTCGGACGTAGGTATAAACTTGTACAGTTGCCTGCTAAAGGTAGATAGAAAGTCAAAGCTTAGGTATTAACTTATTTCAATAGGTCAAGTTTGTTTCACTCTTCAATAGGACAGTTTTTCAGCTTGTCTGAATTACAAAACCTCGAAACCCCCAGAGTTTAGATCAGAGCAGTATAATAGCCAGTAATAAAATGGTATGGTATGACTTCACTAAAACTAGGTATAACAACTATAACAAGCTGATGAATATTAAGTGGACGGTGTAATAACAGAGGATAATGTTGGACAGAGCAACGTGTATTATGCATTCTAGGTATTAGCTACTAACTGTTTTACTAGAGCTCAAGTATCATAATCAACATTCTAATTCAGACTCTATATTCTAGATATTCTAGTTCGTAAACATGTAGAATGATCTCAGGTTAAGGTTCACCACACCAATATAAAAAAAAACACAACAAGGAACACGGAACAAGGAGCTTTCGAATCCTGCATATCGCACCGTAATATCTGAACGATCCATCAACATGAAAATCGCCAAATCCGTTAACTGTAGTCACCTTAGTAAAGTAGAGCAATCGGCTGCCATAAGCCACGGTCGCGATACTACGTTACCTTGATACTTTCATCCATTGCGAATAAAAGTTAGATTATAAAATTTTTATTTTGTTCAGAGATTTTTGAAGGAAAAATAATTCTTGGATTTTCTCGAAAGGTATTTATTATTATTCAATTAAATTATTCACATATCAACAAAAATAAAAGAACAAATTATAAATTCGACCACCAGCTAGAAAAACTCACCGCAGTAGCCTTTAACATATTCAAAGGCATTTTCTATAAAAATACTTCGAAATATTACATACGTAAATTGATATTGGATATAAACCTTACTATTAATTATGAACTATTTTTGTTTACAAATAGGCACCTATATTTGTACTGGGTCAAAACGTAGGCTCATTTACCAAAAGAGATCGAAGATAAATAGTGATTACAAGACTGATATGAGAAGATAAAGTTTTTTAATTATACTTACTTTTACTTTTTTTATCTATATTGTAATAGAATTGGGTATAAAGATGACTTATTAATGGAACCTTGGAAAGTAATTTAAAAAGTCTCATATGTATCTTAGATAAATTGGAGCTAAAAGCATAAGAATAAATAATAAATTAATAAGTTATTATTTATTCTTCTGCTAAAAGTGTTTATCCACACATGACCTAAAAATAAAACAGCAGTTGTCAAAACAGTTATATAAAACACAGCCTAATCCCTAGTACTGCTAAAGCTTTATTCCACCAAGCTACAATGAACAGACTTCACACATGGGTTTAGTGAAGAAATACGACCACCAACCGACGTTTCTCATGGGGCTAATCTCGCGCCCCCAACAACGTAATAAATACAGGGTGAAATCAAATAAATTCGACAGCTGTAGGTACCGTGACATTAGCGCAAAGTGAAACATTCTGTTTTAAGAGGAATGATTTTAACATTTTCTGCATACATGCATAAGACCATGGCAAACAGACAAGACTAGATAGTCTTCTGAAAGAAAGCGATAGAAATGATACGAGTGTTTTCGAGATAACGTGCGTCGAGATGCCGTACATTTTGTTGACGTAAGAGGGTTTTCGAGATAGCGTGCGTCGAGATACCGTATTGGACTTCATTTAATGTAATTAATATACATTGTCTTTCCGGGAATACTGTAAAAGCCTGTAAAGGGACAGACGGTTTCATTTCGGTAAGTATATCGAAACTTAAGCAACCAACGCAGAATCTGAAATGTCTGTCAAATATTGACAGATTTTGCAAAAAACGGCTTTAATAAACCCGTTGACGTTCTACCCACCCTACATGAAATAAAGGCGTCATTTTATGCATGATGTAATACAATGTTGTTCGCATTAGAATTCATCCTGTATTCGGAATAACGTTAGAACTGCGAGCCGAATGTAATGTTGAGGCAGTTTATTTTACCGATGACAGTGCGAAGTGGGTTTCTGTTTTTGTGTGGCATCACGACTATGAACTCTGCCAGCCAGTACAGTCACGTACGTACTTAAAGTACATCAATACTACTGTACTTTGTAAGGGCATATACTTCAGGTACACGAGTAGGTACTTCTTGTTTTAGGTAAGGACTCTTGGTGCAGCGGTAGCAGAATTTTGTTTGATTTGAGTGTGATTTGAGCGGTTTGAACTGGCGAAAACGCAACATGTTGGCTTCTGCCTACTCGGTAACCGTTAAAGACGTGATTTTATGTATGTTTATATAAGACGGATTTGGCAACATTTTCTTTATGTTACTTAGTAAGAGAAATCAAGACTAGCATGAGAAGTATAAAAAAAAACACATTTCTTTACATTTGAGTTTATTGTCAAGGTTGTGCAGGTGTATGTGTACTTTACTATGAATATTTTAAGTTTAAACGATAAGAATTTAGTTATTATACAAAGCCATATCAACAAAAGATAAGAATTCAACCATAAGTTCATATAAATACATGTAGATATGTAAATTGGAGTATAACATGTCCTGCGGAAGACATAAATAATTAGTAGCTGTGGAGGATGCTAAAGGTAATATGAAAATGTTAAATGTTTCTTAGTAGATTTAATAAAGTGAAATAATAAAAGGCATGATAATTTATGCCCAGGCAATTCAATTATTGATGTGTGGAAAACACAGTCCATTTGAGGTTTATGGGCAAGTTGACAACGTCCAAGACTCTGTCACGCCTGCATACCCTGCGCATTAGGCAGATCATCAAAAGGTCAGTAAAATGAATAATTATTCATTTAGAAATTAAAATAATACGTACTGTTATCTAGGTCCCACGATACAAGTTTCGCTGAGTTTGGTGCTAGATAGATGACACTGAGTGAATTTCTCCAAGAATATTGACGCAATTTCACTACTTTCAAAGTGTTGTTGCAGTTGAAAATGCAGTCAACAGAACTACCTACCTATAGTTATATTACTAAAAACAATAGTCTTCGATAACAATACGAGAAAGAGGAAAGTTATAGAGAAACCTGACACATATTGTAGTAGACGTCTTACTAACTTTACAAGGGACGACAAGAAGCTAAACACTGCCAGCTATATAAAATATCACGCCTCTACAACTTTCGTAGTAGACAGAATGTCGAAATAGCCGCTCTTATCTCGTCTATGTTATTTCAAACTTTGATTTGCTATAGAGAACAGTTGTCAAACCCTCCTAGTTTACTTGGGTACTGGCTTTTACAAGTACTTCCGTCGTCCAGGAAGAGAGGTAGATGGTACATAATAAAAACTCGTTAGAATTTGTAATCATTTATCAGCTGTTCGTCATTCAATTATGGAATTCTATTATATTTTGTTTCTATCTTGGCTTGGGAAAATAATTTTCTAGTCACATCCCAGGGCCCTTTTGTTAGTATTCTAGATCTTTTAATGGATGGTATTTAGGTGCCAAGTGTTTAAATAGAGGCAAGAGAAATTCTCACGAACTTGCACTAGAGGGATATGTCTTTAAAGGGATTCGGTCAAATAATATTATCGCAGATAGTTCGAGGTGAGAGAATGCTGCCCGACGGTCTGTTTCGTCGAATAAGGCTTGATAGAACTAGCTTAGTGATATATTGGCTTCACTTTCTAGGCTGGGATCAGGATGCTTCGTATACCCACGTAGCTGTAAGTATAAACAAGAATATGCTA
This sequence comes from Scrobipalpa atriplicella, assembly GCA_029255725.1. Taxonomy (NCBI): domain Eukaryota; kingdom Metazoa; phylum Arthropoda; class Insecta; order Lepidoptera; family Gelechiidae; genus Scrobipalpa; species Scrobipalpa atriplicella. The sequence goes on along the minus strand of JARACY010001627.1, from coordinate 12,280 downwards.
TTTTACGCAACGAAACAATTTTGTTTACTTTTACCTATGAAATTTTAGGAAGATCTATAATAATGGGTCAAAGTTACTGCTCTACATTTTGAAATTTAGATGTTTTACTATAGTAGGTTTTAGCCACCGTGATCAGTTGATTACTTTATCAAACTTAAGTAAAGATAACAACAATATTTTTGGTATCATCATCAATGTGATCAATAAAATGTAATGCAGTAAGAATATGTTCGAGTCGAATCAAAACCATGTGCGTTCGAGTAAAAGCAAAAATGAGGAACAGTAATCTTCATCTTCACTCAGATACACTTGCTAGTTTTGAAAAATGGTTATTTGGCGAACCAGTACGAATCGAGCTTAAATGCAGGTAGCATAGCCACTCTACACAGTTCTGAGCACATAAAGTTGATTTCAGTCACTTGAATGAAGACGTTTTTCTGTTCTTTACTTTTACTGTGTCTAAGCTTTCTGTTATTAAACTGAAAGTTCATAACTAATTCGATATGAGCGACATAATTATTTCAACGTCATTAGAAGAAAGTTGAATGTTGGAAAATTTAATATTATACTCACTTACGAGTATAATACTCTAAGTTTTGCTGATGCATCTGCTAATCTTTAGAATATAAACCTCTAAAAACTTTGCTTTTAAGTTATTACACTATGATCTATATCTATAATTATCAATGTAAAATTAGACGAAGATCAATCGATAATAATAATGATGATGTCCTATTGATGAGAGTATCCAAGCTCAAATTTAAATAAATTTCAAATTACAATTTAAAAGAAATTTCTAAGATTTGATAAGGCATGATTTAATGGTTTCTCTTAATTCAGGTGAAAATTGCTGAAAAATCATGGTATAAATCGTTATTTGCTACTGAACTCTGTGTAAAAAAATAATATTATAAATTGTTAACATACATTTTGAGAACCCAATAAAATAAGTTATTGTATACATAAGTAGTATCACAAAAATATTTTATTCCCACGGGAACTGGTCGCAGGTCGAAAATCTCAGCATCTAGGTAGGTACTCGATATTTTAAAAGTTTTTCAGCGAGTTCTGTTGATTACATCTGTCAGTCAGTCAGCGAAATGCATGTGGAAACAAGATTTGCGCTAGCGCCCCATTAGGTTATTAAACTGGACACAATAAAACTTGCTATGCACACTCAACTTAGCCATTATACCTAGAGGTGTTCCAAAAATAGTTTTATGGAATTTAGAAATGCCATCGTTTTTACGAATTTCCATGTCAACAGTTCGGTTTGGGCCGTGGACATTATACGGTTTAGATTTGCTTGCGGTAGAGCTCAGATTTAAAAGAATAAACAAGACGCAGCACTGCGAACAAATAAAGCCAAAAATAACGGCATCAGCATGTAAGAATAATTTATAACATACCTACACAAAAAAATTTATACCAAAAACATAGAAACTGCTATTCTACTAGTTTAGGGCGGTGGTGTTTTGTACAAGCGTGCGGATTAATGATAACTTGGGGTATTGTGGTAGCTTACTGGCTACGAAATGAGGCTAAGGTATTGTAGCGGTTCACTCCACCCTGTGCAACGGAATCACTAGATTGCCTGTTTAAAAGTCGGGCTGACAGATCCCACAGTCTGACCACTGACCACAATCTGACCTCCCTGGAGTTCGGTGCAAGCTGGCTTACGGTGTTCCGTCGTAGTGGAAATATCGTTGACGCTTCCGGTGACATCATATCCATCGTAAACTGTCTCAGGACTCAGGACAGCATACTTAGGCAAGAGCACATTCGGTCGCAAAAGTTGATGTGCGTTCGCGGTGCTCTATCTACCTTATTCTCTGGTCTGAGTGCTGCAGGGTCACATTCTGATCGTTCTTTTTTATGAATTTTGTAGTGCGGGCGTGCATCGACGACGCAAACACGAAGTTTTCAACTATTTCCGACGCAGCTGATTGGATAGCGGTTCCATACTAACCACAGGGCAAATGTGAGACCGAAAACGCTCCTCGAAATTGTATGGTACAGATAAACGCACTTAGTTACATGATCGTGATAGATACGTGCAATAACGGTTCTGTAACCGATGTCTGCGGTAGGTAGTCTAGACACAGCTTCAATTTACAATAAACGAAAATAATAAATAAATCTCTGAATCAGCCGACCATAATAAAACATGTCCGTCTGCGAGGCCATAAACGGTTTAATTAAATCAGACAGGAGCGTAATAGAAGTTTCCGTACAGACAGATAGGTTGATTACGAATTGGAATTAACCTTATTAAAGCTGAGAAATTAGCTATAATATGCAGGCTGAATGTGCAGTAGTGCAGCGAGGTATCGCCGAGGGCGGGAAGTAGGTGAGCGGTGGCGAGCGCTGCGGCCGGTGCGCGCGCGCAGTCCCGCTCGCATCGTCACCGCGGCCGCACGCGCACGCCGCGCCATGATCCGCCCGCTCCTCGCACTGCTCGCGCTCGCCGCCGCGGCCGCCATCGCCACCGCCGCCGCTGACCCCCCGCGACCCCGTCTCATCGACTTCAACCCGTGGGCATGGATACCTACCAACAGAAACCGATCGCCATCTATTATGGACTATTTCTTTCCGCCTTCTCGCACCCCCAAACAATCTAGTCTAGAACCTCCAGCCGACCGCCAACCCCCCAAAACAACCACTAGCCAAACTAATCCACCGACTACTATTGAAGAACGCGCCACAACCCTCGCGCGGAAAGTATCGAATAAAACTAAATCTACTGTGCCTGCAACAAATTATCCCACTGCGACGATAGCCCCTAAAACTAAAAAGACGTCTCATAAAACCACCGTTCCTATTACTACTACATTTGAAGCTAAAACAACCCAAACTACTAGAAATACACAACCCGCAAAAACTACAATAGGTACTAAAGCTTCACAAGTAACTAAAACAACTCAAGCCGCGAAAACTACTCAACCCCCTAAAACAACACAACCCCCCAAAACTGAAACACCTACAGCAAAACCTACGTCTCCACCAACAACTTACAGGCCGACGAAACATTATACGATCCGGCCGATAGTGCGGACCACCACGGAAACGCCTACTGCAGAAGATACGGAGACGACAGCTAATAGCGAAAGCACGGAGACAGTTTCTGAGTACGAGACATCGGGGACTACCGCTGAGGGCGCGAAAGATACAGCGACTCCTACGTTAACCACAGTGACAGAGCCTCGATCCACGGATCCTGGAACTGCCAGTACAGCGACTATGGAATCTACCACGGAGACGGATACCACTGCCGAGCCAGCAGACAGCCGGGAAGGATACTTACCGCTTCGGGACAAACCTCCGCAACAGGCGCCGACGCACGTCAAGATCAACGATCAGACAAAGAAAGAGGTCAGTGATTTTCATAGTTTCTTACTTATTGTTTTCTAAATTGGTTTCACTCCAATAGTTGCGACTTTTTAAGTTTCTACTACCATTTGCATTTAACCATAAATTTCAATTTGAAGATGCGTTAGACGACTAATTTGAAGATGCGTTAGACGACCTGTTATAAAATTTACTAGAGCTAAAGTAGGCATAAAATATGCAAAGGCATCGATATAAAAGGCTTACGATATGACCCCTGTCGATATGTAAGCGAGCGTACATAAATTTCACCTAATGAGCCCTTAGAGAAAGGTTACTGCATTCACCCGCTTGCAGCGCATTCCCACATTACCCGTGCAAATTGATATGAATTATGTATTTCCTAGCAGCTCGATCAAGTGGCGCACAATCCAGAAAAAATGTATTGTAAGAACACGGTGTTACGCCCTGTGCCTATCTGGAAAACTGAATTATTATCCACGTTAGAAGTATGTTGTCTATCCATAGTAATTTTATGCTTATTCGTAATGGCTATTTAATTTCTATCGCTCATAAAACGGATTAAAAACAAACGCCTAACATAACTAGTTGGTTTTTACTTAGATTGATATCGCTCATTAAGTTTTATTACTTTCTGTTAATCTTTTATTTTCTCCTCAAGTTAATTAATCAATTCATAATTGTGTTGATGACAAACAACGAAATTTGAAAAGTTATTGTTTTAATTAAATGAGTAGATAGCTGCTGCAAAAATATTCATCAATTTTAAAACTTGTTTGCATAGTTTTCATTACAAACTTTCAAACAAAGAAATTGCAAATTTTAGACTAGATTTCAAACAAAATCTCAAGTTTTTATAAAAAACATTAATAAATTTTAGTAATGTTATAAAGAATGATAGATTTTCATTCCATGTTGTACTGCTTTAAGTACTTAAAATAAAGTTTTTTTTTTAGATCTACGAGTATAGATAAGTATGTTCTGTACATAATGAGATTTTTCGCTAAAAATATTATAAACAATTTTTGCATTGCCTTTGAATATTCGTAGTATCTAGACTCTTCATTTATTTTAACATAAATTCAGTAAAGCTACTCTACTTTTCAAGACTGCAGTGATGGATTAAGATATTTCTTCGCATTCAAATGTCTCGAAAGGAAAATTTCATGTGAGGAATGAAAGCTGTTGCTGGTTATAATGGTGTTCTGTGCACAAGAAATGGAGACAACGAAAGAAAGACTCAGATAAAAAGAGTTGACGGTTGGGAGGCGGTACTTTCCTGTCATTAGCAGCTTGCGGTTGCGCTGCCGCGCCGCCCGCAAATTTTTGGACAGAAACAAATTTAGCCGGATTACAAGAGACAGTATTCAAGAGGTAAACTTTCACTCTTATACAGTCAATCTATTATAGTGATGAATGAACCACCATTCTCTAAACTTGAATGATCTTTTGTTGGACACATTAGCATTGTCGCTAATTGGTTTTGAAATTCACGCGTACGTGTGAAATATGATTGTCAACAATATATCTAACAATCCTTGTCATACCAACACGTTAATATAAGCTTTCTTCGCTAACCGTGTTGAATTGTTCATCTTCCGTCGATTCAAGTCAAGTGGTAGTAATTCCATTATCGCGCTTTTTTCTCGAATACAAAAAACACACCTTCCTTTAAATTATCATCAGTAAGTAATCAATTCAGTTCCTTTCAATCTCGGCGTGATGCGATAGTAGGAACTGCATGTAATTCAAATCTTTGACCGATGATTAGAGCTCACTCTCTTCGATCTAAGTATAGCATGGCTGGAAAAACTGCACGTCTCGATAACGGTCGCTGGCTCGCAGCCCTTCGCATCCGCTTAGAAGACGCCCACTTATTTGCATTTCAGAGTTGATATTCTGGTCTAGGAAGTACTAGTACATTTAAGTACTATAAGTGTCTCATGATAATAAATATTGCAGCGAGCACTGACTCTTCCACCTACGTCCCTCTCGTTTCTTTCAAGCTTCTTTATCTAGTTAGCTTGAAAATAAGCTTTATTTTCAGCAAGTTTTTAAACACAATTGAATATCAAAGTGAATAACTTCGTAAAATCTCTTTTCTAATGGTGCGGAAAAAAAGAGAGAAGCGCGTAAATGGCGAATTCGTTATGGTCGCAAACAACGGAACATTTCGTACTGTGGTGTTATTACTTAATTTCTGTCTCTATTACCCTATTGTTCAACTGTCGACTCTCAGGGGAAGAATTAAAACGTTGGGAACACCACTACGCATCGCTTCATTAACCGTAATTTATGAGTCCAACTGTCTCCGTTTTGCGCATATATTTCATATTTAACGTCTACATAATGTGAGAGCAAAAATTTGCATAGCCTTACATAATTAAGTAAATCTTTATAGAAAAATAAAACTAGTATCGGATGCAATATTGCTTATGAATAAAACTTCGATAATGCATGCGGCAACAATTCGATTTGAAAAATGGATTCTCTTGCGTTCATTTCAGTTCAGGCGTTCAATCATAATTTAGATCTAAACAACATTTAACATTCGATCATATTTATTTAAATGTTAAAGAGACTCAATCAATAATCGATGTAATTGCTGTGATTGATATTAGTTGACTAATGATTATCGATTTGTCAACTTAACCTCTCGGGTCAACTGCGTCGATATCAAATTCGCATCAATTGGGTATTAATTTCGCACAGACATTTTCACTTTCGCGATGTAAATAATTCTCAGGTCTTGTCTTCGATTCTATTAATCGGTTCTAATTAATCAGTACGCATTACTCGTAGAAAGTAGATATTGCGATAGCCGATATCTCTGAAGAAGAGAAAGGGGTACTGTACCTAAAGGTACTATAATGGTACCTACTATAGGTACTTCAGGACGGCAATCTCGTAAACAGAAATTGCAATGTCGAAAGTGTTAGAACAACGGTTTATGGACATCGAGACCCTGTACGTGAACACGATTTTCAAATACAGCTTTGTAAAGAAAGTGAAGTTGGCTAAGAACATGCTACAACTTTTTCCACGATAAATTCCGATACCATCCATGTTACTCGTACACATTCGAATAAATGTTTTATTTAAACGTCAAACGCTTTCGCAAAGTCTAATAATTTTATGGTTGTTTTACCAATCCCACGAAAAAGTGGTACGTACGTGACTTTTCAGAAATAATAAAAAATATTTGACATGACTTTCGATCACGATCTCGGAGTTAAAAAGCAAATAATTGCATAACTTAGGGTCATCGGTAATAAGTACCGCCGGAGAAAAAAAAAAGAAAAGCGTGCAATTGTAATTTGCAACAGCTACAATTGAGTGGTTAGCTGATCATTTTCAAAGATCATCCCTGATTATGTAAATTGATGCGACGGCTATTTCTATGATTAAGTTTCTCCGGTGCAATGATCTGGCTGTTTCTAATGTTTACGATGCATTTTCTGCTAAGACGAGAACCTATCATATAAATTTATATTTAACAAAAAAAATAAAACGCCTCCAAAGCCGAAGTTGCACTAAAAAGTAAAAAATAATTTTGTATTTTAACTACTACAACTCCATAAAACTAAATCAATTTACTAGGACAATTTATTCATTGCAATAATAGATTAGATAATTATTCTCATTTTTGGAGTCGGCGCCAGCAAATAAATATAGTATAGCAAAGTAGCATAGTCATTAGACACATATTTAGTTTTTACCACAGGCAAAGTTGCTAATCATCATCATCATCATCTTCTATCCTCTGTCTATTCCCTTGACGTAGGGTGGACTTTAAATTAGCTAAGCTGTGTCCACACCTTTTTCCACTGTGTGCCTACTAATAATAATAAGTCTGAGCCTATCAGTTTGTTAATTTTATGTGATTGTGTCCATTTTTGTAATATTTATTTGTGTGGAAATAAAGTGATTTGTATTTGTATCTAATATTATTCCAATCTACATTCATTCTTATCCCCACTCCATCCGCGTGAAAAGGATAGGTAGGTATATACCTAGTTATACTCCCTCTTACGTGGTCTCTGCCTACCCCTCCGGGAAAGAGGCGTGATTATATGTATGTATGTATGTATGTATGTACGTTATGGGCTGGCGCCGACTCCAAAAATGAGAATAATTATCTAATCTATTATTGCAATGAATAAATTGTCCTAGTAAATTGATTTAGTTTTATGGAGTTGTAGTAGTTAAAATACAAAATTATTTTTTACTTTTTAGTGCAACTTCGGCTTTGGAGGCGTTTTATTTTTTTTGTTAAATATAAATTTATTTCATGATTTTTAGTGATTTTTGCCGCGTGTAGCTAATCAAAAAGGTTTCACATTTTGTACGCATTTGTTTTTTTTTCTTCAATATCAACAGAAGTGGTCTTTTCATTCCGATACCGAATGGTAAGTAACCATCGCCTTGGACATACCCCAGGGCTATGGATAGGTTATGCACCTGTACTATACAGGGTGTAAAAAAAAGTACTGCGTTCCTTTAAAGTACATGTTCTACTGATGATAACAAACAACTTTCGCAATGAACAAAAATTTTAGCTCGAAAAATCCATCCCCGTACTGACAACTCATCCCCACACTGACAACTCATCCCCCACTGACAACTCATCCCGCACTGACAACTCATCCCGCAATGTTAACCCATCCCCGCACTGACAACTCATCCCCACACTGACAACTCATCCCGCACTTACAACTCATCCCTGCAATGACAACCCATCCCCGCACTGACAACCCATCCCCGTACTGACAACTCATCCCCACACTGACAACTCATCCCCATACTGACAACTCATCCCGCACTGACAACTCATCCCCACACTGACAACTCATCCCGCACTGACAACTCATCCCCGCAATGACAACCCATCCCCGCACTGACAACTCATCCCCACACTGACAACTCAACCCCAGCTGACAACTCATCCCGCACTGACAACTCATCCCGCACTGACAACTCATCCCCGCACTGACAACTCATCCCGCACTGACAACTCATCCCCGCAATGACAACCCATCCCCGCACTGACAACTCATCCCCACACTGACAACTCAACCCCACTGACAACTCATCCCCGCACTGACAACTCATCCCCACACTGACAACTCATCCCGCACTTACAACTCATCCCTGCAATGACAACCCATCCCCGCACTGACAACTTAACCCCACTGACAACTCATCCCCCACTGACAACTCATCCCGCACTGACAATTCATCCCCGCACTGACAACCCATCCCCGTACTGACAACTCATCCCCGCACTGACAACTCATCCCCGTACTGACAACTCATACCACACTGACAACTCATCCCCCTACTGACAACTCATCCCACACTGACAACTCATCCCCCACTGACAACTCATCCCGCACTGATAACTCATCCCGCACTGACAACTCATCCCCGCACTGACAACCCATCCCCGTACTGACAACTCATCCCCATACTGACAACTCATCCCACACTGACAACTCATCCCCCACTGACAACTCATCCCGCACTGATAACTCATTCCCTACTGACAACTCATCCCGCGCTGACAATTTATCCCACACTGACAACTCATCCCCGTTCTGATAACTCATCCCGCACTGATAACTTAACCCCGCACTGACAACTCATCCCCGCAGACATGACCCATGTTGACCCGACGACCCATGACATTGTTTTTTTTAAATGTAGTTCGGGGTCTGGCATTTTGTCAATACCACTCCGTGGATTGGTCGTTTTACATACCTGCCAAACCCCGAATTCGGCGAATGGCTGTTTCGTGTTTGCCAGTACGCGGAATGATCATCAATGATCGTTTTAGAACGCTTAATGGCCGAAATAAAAGGACATTTCGGGGATTGTGCGCTTTGCATTTGCCAATCCACGAAATGATCCTTTTTTCCGGCCAATGAGCGATTTCGGGGATTGTGCGTAACACATACACCAAGAGAAAGTGGTCATCATATTGTAAAACTTTTGCTAATGTGGTTTTTCCGTATCTCTAATAGCTTCGCTGGGCTCTGAGGATCCCGATCAGGTACTCCTAATCTTCAATTTTAATCAATTCAATAGAAAATGCTCGTCACAGTGAAAAAAATTACTACCGCGGCTTTCTTTGTATCTCTGACAGTTAAGTTGAGCTCTACGGTTCCACTTATTATACTCCAGCTCTTCGATTCCTCAATTTCACTGCAAAAAATTACATATTCTGGATGAAAATGACTGGTGTGTTACTGAATATACTAAAATCACCTTATGTATGCTTATAAAATTTGAAGAGTTCCGTCAATTCCTCATGGATCCCATCATCATAATTGGATTTTTATAGAAACGGGACCAATCTGCAAGTATGCCCGTTCAAATAAAAAAATAATTTTCCAGATCGGTTAATAAATGACGGAGTTATGAGGTAACAAACATAAAAAATAATAATAATAAAAATAATAAAACATACAGCCGAATTGAGAACCTCCTCCTTTGTTTTGGAGTCGTTTAAAAATAAAAGCTTCATCTCAATAACAGTATTGTTAGACATGCAATGAATAGAACATAACACTTTTTATTTACCAAACTCTATTTGTAATTAACAGTTAATTACAAATGGCACATTAAAGTGTTTAAATAGGTACTTTGGCGTTCAAATTTGATGTTAGCGTAAATGACTGTGTGCACACAATAATCTTGTCGCACTGAGCGAAATTGAGGCAGCGTTTGCTACGTGCCACGTAAACTTTGTGGGCCACGATATGTGTGTCAATGGAACAGGACGAGGCGTGAAAATATCAAGTGTGATAGCCGATCACAGTGGCCAATATGATTATCCATGGCTGCATTATTATATCAGATTGCACTGCTACATGCCCCCGAGCGCGCAATGATATCCTTTTCGTACAATTTTCTCAATCATGTGAGATCGAGTCGAGTGCAATCAATCGTGTGGATTAAAGAGGACAAATTCAATAATTTCGTATTGGCACAGTTCTCTTTGGAATCGGATCGGCTCTTAACGGAGCTTTCGCAGTTTTCTGTCCGAGGCCCAATTGCGGTCGCACTTAAAATAGTCGTCGGTTATAGAATTACCATTTACTTTATGCCTTTCAATAACATGTTTAAACAATTAAACAGCAGATTCAGGTTTAGTGCTCTTTAACAATTTTAAGACTTACTTTGATGTGCAAATTTTGCTGGAAAATTTATAATTCATTTGAAATCTAAGAAACTTTCTCCTGCGGTTCAAGCAAGGGTTTTTTTCTGTGACCTTTTTCACATAACTGTTTCTCCAGAACCCAGATTCTAGGATGACCAACTTGATAATAGTGATGGAGGTCAGATGCTAAAAGGCTAGGATCCAAGTCAAGATCACGGATCGTTATAAAGCCTAGTAGTCCATTTGAATAGATAACATAAAGTCACGAACATAACTCCGATGTGGGTCGTGGGTCACAGATAATCTACCACCAGAGAAAGGTTACCTATTTCCTTATTCGGTAGTTATTTGAAGAATGCTTTTGAACTTAGTAGTGTTATGCTACTATTATTTCTATGGGAATGTTCGGTCAACAGTTTTTTGAATACAAAACAAATTAAACTATCCATGAAATTTTTTGATGAATCTGCTTCAATATGGAACAAATTTAATAGCAAAAGATGATTATATAAAGACTTTCTCCCCTTTGAAGGGCTTTCTAATTGCTTAGCTGCACTTTTATATAAGTAACGCGTGTACAATAACAATATATTTGATACAACCATCGACAATTTATCCATTAATTATATTATCTAATAGAAATTCTTGGCCAAACACAGTTCTCCTTTTAGCACCCTATCATTATTCTTCTTCGAGTTATTTTTAATGAAGCAATTTATGTTTCAAGCTGATTGTTTAATAGCCACCGGTGAGGTACAGATGCGCCGGCGCAACTAGCGTGGTTCGTGTTTCTGTGCAATTTCTTTACATCCGTTCGGCGCGCGCAACGACCGACATTGACTTCTGCAAGGCCACTTGTTGCATAAAATGCTTTATGTAATGCTGTTAGGGCTTTATGAATATTTATAGGTTAAAGGCTTGTGTAACAACATAATCTTGTTTAATACTGTGCAAATCAGGTTTTTATTTTTATCCTGAAATTAGATTTCTACAACCGAGTAATTACAAGTCGGCATGAATTGAGCAGATGAAAGGACTAATTATAGTGAAATGCAAATGTGGAAGCGCATTTCTCTATTAAGCTGGAGCATGCCTATTTATGGCGTATTAATTCCGAAGCTATTAATGATAGGATCTAATTTATAGTAGTAACTTCGCAATAAAATATGAAACTGAAAACGATACACTATAGATACTGGCCGTAAAGTGAGCAAAAGACGTTTATAGAATCTTTATTATAACTAAAGGATCTGATACGGCTGCTGATGCAGGACGCATGCTCATGATTTAGATGCAGGCAGATAAATCGCGAAGACGCAATTTCAGTCTTATAAGCACCATCAATTTTAAACTCTGAAAGGAAATACCAGAGGGGTAGGAAATTGACGACTTAGATAGTCAGCTCTGTGGCTTTAAAGAATGTCGCCATTATATCAGGGAATTGAATTGCTGACGGTGCAGTGAAGGTGGTGTAATAATTTCTGAGGAATTGAAACTGGCAATAAAAGCACAATGAACGATTTACGCTTAGGTTGGTAAGTAAAGCTTTTGTAAAGCAGGATACACCTGTCATAGAACGATTTAACGATCGTTATTTATCGGTGATTTCATAAAATCATTTTCGCTTTCTGAAGTATTTTAAAGGGGTAGGGTAAGTACTTATCTACTAAGATTCGCGTGCGGTAGAACGGATGGGCAGTCCGCGCTCCGTCACGTAACGTCCGAGGTAGACGAATCGTTTATGTCATTTCGCATAAGTTCGCGTAATCG
>JARACY010001626.1:0-54764 GCA_029255725.1 Scrobipalpa atriplicella | reverse complement strand
GAAACACCATAATAGTGCTATCAGCTCCCCCCACGAGCAACCGTTTCTACGCCAGAGCCAAATCAAAGTTCTCCATACAAAAGCCCCTGAGCTTGTACGGCAGCCATTTTGAAAAATGGTGGAACCGGAAAACGAATCAAAAATATCGAATCAATACGTCAGCGACCTCACACCTGCTAAATTTCAGACTGATCGGAGCAATTTTTTTTTTGGCGCCATTTTGTATCCGCCATCTTGGATTTTCATGACCACTGGAAGTAGCCCTCCATTGTCCTACCTATCTCTTATCTTTGAGGAGATATTTGACTTTTTATTTTGTATGGCGGCTGGATTTTGCCTAACCCTTACTTTGACAAAATACTGGTCATAATCCAGAGAAAAATTTAGTATTTTGTCAAAATCCTGAGAAAATCCGGTGTTTTGATAAAAAAAACTGGATTTTCTTAGGATTTTGACAAAGTACTAAACTATTCTCTGGGTTATGATTACGCGCTGAATACGCGCAGAGGACGCAACTCATACGTTTAGCGGATTTTAACCTTTTCACACTATGCTTGCGTTAGTATCGCGTATTTTGTACGCAAGTCAAACGCGCTGAAAACGTGCAGAGAACGCGCGTGTACGCGCGTATTCAGCGCGTTTTGCTATAGGGCAAGGTGTTAAATTGGGCCATGACTTCTTCCGGCTAATACTATCTGATCTAGACAAGATCTTTATTTCAGATGACAGGTGTCTAACTTAAAATGGCAATGTCTCAATAACTATCGATCCTAGAGTACTGGTGTATAGGGACAAATGATAAGCCTTGACGAGATTTACATTTCAAAATGACAGCTGTCAAAAGTGACACGGTTATCCGAAATGTAGATCTCGTCAAGGCCTATCATTTGTCCCTATACACCAGTACTCTAGGATCGATAGTTTTTGAGATATTGCCATTTTAAGTTTGGCACTTTCAGGTCTGTTTAGTTGTATTGATGTGAATTATTCAAGACCGGAAATTGCTGCTTATTTTGAAGTCTTGTACCGATTTCCACCAGTTTTTGATTTCATTTAATCTGTTCTTGTTAAATAATGTAAAAATAAACGTTTATTTGATGTGTTCTATGTATAAAGGGTAGGTACCTATTAATGTGATCTCTGATCAGTGTTCACTGATGTTCTACAAAAAAATTAAAAGAGTACCTATTTGTTTTTCTTGAAGAAAAAGGGAAACTCTTGTCGCATATAAATAAGTAAGAAGAAATATTTTTCATTTTTTTATTTTATAGAACAATACTTACCATTACCACGTTAACGCTACGTACAAAAGTGAACATCTCTATTAAGCTGAAGAATGTTCTCGCTCTTAGAGGCGCAAAACGTATTTCAATGGTACCACTGCAGAATCAACCTATGTGTGTGTGGACGGCCTGTGCCAGTATGAGTAGCGAAATAACGTCAAATTTTGACAGATTTCGAATACCGAGCTCGAGGACATAGACCCTTAATCGCATATAAGTGCGCCAAAAGTTGATGCTTCTAAGCGAGTACTATAACTCTACTCTTTGCTAGAGACTGTCCCAGCCGGGTAAAAATGAGATTTTAATCCTCTTAATGAAAATAAGTGCGATTCAAAGAACTTTTAATCGCACTTTTTGAATTTCGAACCTCTTTTTCTTTTTTCTTAATTTGGCATGACTGACGCGGAACGAAAACAAAATAGTTAGAAGTCGAATTCAAATAATGGTATACTGGCTGGTTAGACGGCGCGACGGCTGATTAAAAAAAAACAAAACAAATTGAAAATGCACGAACTACGGCACGAGTGGGCAGCAGGCTTGTATAGGGAGCCCGTGTTTTCGACTCTTTTTACGAATTATTAAATATTCAAAATGAGGTCTTCTAGCAGTGAAAGTACCTATAACATTCTTTATCTATAATATTTAAATTTACAAGTGTTAGTTAGGCGCCTTTTTTTCTCATAGATGGGGATGAAAAGTAGAGTATACCTATCACTCAGGAGCAAAAATATTTTTGGCTCGGGCGACGTACTTTGAATCCCTCGCTACGTTCAGGATTCTACTCTAGAATCCCTCACTTCGCTCTGGATTCAAAAAGCGCCCTCGCCTTAAAAATATTATTTTGCTCCCACGTAATAAAATCTACTATTAGATTCCTGTAAAAAAATATAGGCCTGCACAAAATGAACTCAGTTTGCCGTTTTGGGTTATCAATCAAATTCAAACAAAATTAAACGTCACCGTCGTCGCTGGACTCCGATGGAGCAGAGATGCACTGCAAACACTCCAATTACTTTTAACCTGGTAAGCACAGACTATTTATAAGCGTGGCGTAGATAGCCTCTGTAAGTAAGTAGTAGGTATCTATTCTGGGGCTTAAGCTGAAGTTCACCTTATTTTGTGAAGGTACTGTATGCTGCGACACAAAACATTTAAATTAGAACTAAAATTATTTCAACTATCATTACCGTATGAAAAATTAGGTGATGCCAGTTGAAATAATTTTAGTTCCGTTTCAAAGGTTTCGCGTCGCAGTGTACGTCACTTTGACAAAATTATAATCAGTTGTTGTGCTGTGCTGTGGTGCTGTTGCAGAGTCTCAGGCTTATTTAATTAGTTATTAATTTAATAATTTAATAATAGTCCTCCCAACCGATTTTCGGTGACGGCGGCCAGTCTCCCAGAGATCAGCCAACTGCGCGGGACTTGTTTTTAGTGCCCAAGTGTTTGCGCAACACACAAGTGCACTCTCTATTCCTTCAATCTCTTATTCTGATAGGACAGACTGACTGACACGACCAGAGAGAAATCAGGCGCAGGACCGACTATTTACATGCCCATCCGACAGCATGGATCATCTTACTTTTCGGACAATCAGGTGATCTGATCAGCCTGCAATGTCCTAACCAAACTAGAAACAACAACACAAAGTCATTGTCCCCCACCGGGAATCGAACCCGGGACCTCTGGGTCGTGACGTGAGCCCATGGCTCAGACCGCTAGACCACGGAGGCAGTTAGTTATTAAATAGTAGGTGGTTTCACTGCATCAGCACCACCGTGCAGGCAGAAAAAGCATATAAAGAAACTTAATTACCTGACCACAAAAAGATTGGTAAGGGAAACGCATATTATGTGAAACAAAACTAAGGACGAAACAATTCCTCAAAATCTCATAGAACAGTTACGCAGATCACATTTTTCGAGACAAGTTTCATATTGAAGATTGGAACGCCTATTGAAACTTTGCAAGCAAACGGATCTCGCTGCGATTGTGCACTTGTGCAGTTGCAGTCAGCTGGCGGTACAAGATCTAATTTCTAATATGGTACAAGCTGGTAATAGTACATTACGATATAAGTGCTGAGGGTTGATCATTACACCCGAGGCGATATTGCTAGCCCGAGCCGTAGGCGAGGGCTACAAGAAAGCAGAGGCTGTAATTATCAAACCGCACGTATGTCGTACCACGTTTTATAACATATTTGCGAGGAAATAGCTAAAAAATTAAAACAATACAGCGAAAAGAAAAAACGCGCGGAATAATTTTTACTTATTCACAAATTAGGATGCGCGCGCATCAACGCTTTCTTTTTTAAGCCATAGTACAAAGAAACAAAAACATCAGTATTACTAATAAAGTAAATTAATATTAATATAAATAGATAAATGGTTGTAATTTATTGTAAAAATTAATTAAATCAAAGAATTAAATATTTATTTTATTATACTTTATCTCCCAAAGAATTTTATTTATAAAATGTTGACCACTTTTCTGCCATAAAAACTCTTTGCTAAGATTTAAAAAGTACCGTTCGATAAACCGTGCGTTTTACCTAATTAAAAAAAAACTTGTGTCTTTTACAGCACTCTTGCATTTTACATTACGATTACGCACAAGTACGTTATAAGGTACAATACAATATTGAAATTGGTGTAATAAGAGACCCTTTACGAGCAAATGTGTTATAAAATTCTATTACATACCTAGGACAACTCACTTTCTGCCCAGAAGCATCGCTTAGTTTTCACGCGATATTAATTTTGGGTTTGGTATAGAAATCACCGTGGTGTAATCGCTACTTGTATAATAATGTAGTTGTATAATAATGCGCTCGTGGTCGAGTGGTTAGAGCCTATAAGCAACTATCTATCGCCGTGGCCAAGCCTTGGATACGTGACCGGTAGTGGTATACAGTGTTTCCGTTTATGTCCCTGTTAATAATTATCATAGGTCCGTATTTATGATCAGCACTTGAGACTGACAGCCAGTTTGAGTTCGTATCAGAAATGTCATTTCAGTACAAAATTACCTGTCAATTCCATACTTAATATTGCTCTCAATCTTGAGATCGCTTTATAAATACGAGCCATAGATACCTAATAGTCGTTAAGCTATGTCAGAGGCCATTTCCAAGCAGTGGTGGATTGAAAACTTTGAGAGTTGGGTTGGCCACTAACCTAACGCCTAATCTAGGATTGTGTCTGGAATCACTACTGCGCTGTGGAAGTCAGATGGCAGTCTCTCTGTGTAAAAGTATCCTCGTTCGTTCAACCTCTAGATTAGGTAGCCGATCCCGAAAAAATCGGGGGTAAGCCTGATGCGAGTGTAGTACTATGTATAATAGATAGTTTGACTTATGATTATAATATGACATTACATTACTGTTCATATAAAAGGAAAATATTGTAACAAAGCTAAATATTGAAACATTTTAAGAGGGAGTTCAAGGAGCCATCTGTTGCTGTTGACTTCATCATCAGATCAGTAAAATATTTATAATTTCAATTTCTTAGTGTAATAATAGCCCACAATATACTGTCATCTACCTATAGGTATATCTAGTTTGTAATTGGTCCCTGACAATTTGTAAATTGTAAATGTTGCTGTCTCCAAATGAAATAAAAATAATATCTTACATGTTAGTAATGTGTGGGACACAATCCAAGGATACAATGTATCAGCATTGAACAGTTAGGTTAGTGGCCAACCCAACTCTCAAAGTTTTCAATCCACCACTGCTTGGAAATGGCCTCTGACATAGCTTAACGACTATTAGGTATCTATGGCTCGTATTTATAAAGCGATCTCAAGATTGAGAGCAATATTAAGTATGGAATTGACAGGTAATTTTGTACTGAAATGACATTTCTGATACGAACTCAAACTGGCTGTCAGTCTCAAGTGCTGATCATAAATACGGACCTATGATAATTATTAACAGGGACATAAACGGAAACACTGTATACCACTACCGGTCACGTATCCAAGGCTTGGCCACGGCGATAGATAGTTGCTTATAGGCTCTAACCACTCGACCACGAGCGCATTATTATACAACTACATTATTATACAAGTAGCGATTACACCACGGTGATTTCTATACCAAACCCAAAATTAATATCGCGTGAAAACTAAGCGATGCTTCTGGGCAGAAAGTGAGTTGTCCTAGGTATGTAATAGAATTTTATAACACATTTGCTCGTAAAGGGTCTCTTATTACACCAATTTCAATATTGTATTGTACCTTATAACGTACTTGTGCGTAATCGTAATGTAAAATGCAAGAGTGCTGTAAAAGACACAAGTTTTTTTTTAATTAGGTAAAACGCACGGTTTATCGAACGGTACTTTTTTAAATCTTAGCAAAGAGTTTTTATGGCAGAAAAGTGGTCAACATTTTATAATAAAATTCTTTGGGAGATAAAGTATAATAAAATAAATATTTAATTCTTTGATTTAATTAATTTTTACAATAAATTACAACCATTTATCTATTTATATTAATATTAATTTACTTTATTAGTAATACTGATGTTTTTGTTTCTTTGTACTATGGCTTAAAAAAGAAAGCGTTGATGCGCGCGCATCCTAATTTGTGAATAAGTAAAAATTATTCCGCGCGTTTTTTCTTTTCGCTGTATTGTTTTAATTTTTTAGCTATTTCCTCGCAAATATGTTATAAAACGTGGTACGACATACGTGCGGTTTGATAATTACAGCCTCTGCTTTCTTGTAGCCCTCGCCTACGGCTCGGGCTAGCAATATCGCCTCGGGTGTAATGATCAACCCTCAGCACTTATATCGTAATGTACTATTACCAGCTTGTACCATATTAGAAATTAGATCTTGTACCGCCAGCTGACTGCAACTGCACAAGTGCACAATCGCAGCGAGATCCGTTTGCTTGCAAAGTTTCAATAGGCGTTCCAATCTTCAATATGAAACTTGTCTCGAAAAATGTGATCTGCGTAACTGTTCTATGAGATTTTGAGGAATTGTTTCGTCCTTAGTTTTGTTTCACATAATATGCGTTTCCCTTACCAATCTTTTTGTGGTCAGGTAATTAAGTTTCTTTATATGCTTTTTCTGCCTGCACGGTGGTGCTGATGCAGTGAAACCACCTACTATTTAATAACTAACTGCCTCCGTGGTCTAGCGGTCTGAGCCATGGGCTCACGTCACGACCCAGAGGTCCCGGGTTCGATTCCCGGTGGGGGACAATGACTTTGTGTTGTTGTTTCTAGTTTGGTTAGGACATTGCAGGCTGATCAGATCACCTGATTGTCCGAAAAGTAAGATGATCCATGCTGTCGGATGGGCATGTAAATAGTCGGTCCTGCGCCTGATTTCTCTCTGGTCGTGTCAGTCAGTCTGTCCTATCAGAATAAGAGATTGAAGGAATAGAGAGTGCACTTGTGTGTTGCGCAAACACTTGGGCACTAAAAACAAGTCCCGCGCAGTTGGCTGATCTCTGGGAGACTGGCCGCCGTCACCGAAAATCGGTTGGGAGGACTATTATTAAATTATTAAATTAATAACTAATTAAATAAGCCTGAGACTCTGCAACAGCACCACAGCACAGCACAACAACTGATTATAATTTTGTCAAAGTGACGTACACTGCGACGCGAAACCTTTGAAACGGAACTAAAATTATTTCAACTGGCATCACCTAATTTTTCATACGGTAATGATAGTTGAAATAATTTTAGTTCTAATTTAAATGTTTTGTGTCGCAGCATACAGTACCTTCACAAAATAAGGTGAACTTCAGCTTAAGCCCCAGAATAGATACCTACTACTTACTTACAGAGGCTATCTACGCCACGCTTATAAATAGTCTGTGCTTACCAGGTTAAAAGTAATTGGAGTGTTTGCAGTGCATCTCTGCTCCATCGGAGTCCAGCGACGACGGTGACGTTTAATTTTGTTTGAATTTGATTGATAACCCAAAACGGCAAACTGAGTTCATTTTGTGCAGGCCTATATTTTTTTACAGGAATCTAATAGTAGATTTTATTACGTGGGAGCAAAATAATATTTTTAAGGCGAGGGCGCTTTTTTGAATCCAGAGCGAAGTGAGGGATTCTAGAGTAGAATCCTGAACGTAGCGAGGGATTCAAAGTACGTCGCCCGAGCCAAAAATATTTTTGCTCCTGAGTGATAGGTATACTCTACTTTTCATCCCCATCTATGAGAAAAAAAGGCGCCTAACTAACACTTGTAAATTTAAATATTATAGATAAAGAATGTTATAGGTACTTTCACTGCTAGAAGACCTCATTTTGAATATTTAATAATTCGTAAAAAGAGTCGAAAACACGGGCTCCCTATACAAGCCTGCTGCCCACTCGTGCCGTAGTTCGTGCATTTTCAATTTGTTTTGTTTTTTTTAATCAGCCGTCGCGCCGTCTAACCAGCCAGTATACCATTATTTGAATTCGACTTCTAACTATTTTGTTTTCGTTCCGCGTCAGTCATGCCAAATTAAGAAAAAAGAAAAAGAGGTTCGAAATTCAAAAAGTGCGATTAAAAGTTCTTTGAATCGCACTTATTTTCATTAAGAGGATTAAAATCTCATTTTTACCCGGCTGGGACAGTCTCTAGCAAAGAGTAGAGTTATAGTACTCGCTTAGAAGCATCAACTTTTGGCGCACTTATATGCGATTAAGGGTCTATGTCCTCGAGCTCGGTATTCGAAATCTGTCAAAATTTGACGTTATTTCGCTACTCATACTGGCACAGGCCGTCCACACACACATAGGTTGATTCTGCAGTGGTACCATTGAAATACGTTTTGCGCCTCTAAGAGCGAGAACATTCTTCAGCTTAATAGAGATGTTCACTTTTGTACGTAGCGTTAACGTGGTAATGGTAAGTATTGTTCTATAAAATAAAAAAATGAAAAATATTTCTTCTTACTTATTTATATGCGACAAGAGTTTCCCTTTTTCTTCAAGAAAAACAAATAGGTACTCTTTTAATTTTTTTGTAGAACATCAGTGAACACTGATCAGAGATCACATTAATAGGTACCTACCCTTTATACATAGAACACATCAAATAAACGTTTATTTTTACATTATTTAACAAGAACAGATTAAATGAAATCAAAAACTGGTGGAAATCGGTACAAGACTTCAAAATAAGCAGCAATTTCCGGTCTTGAATAATTCACATCAATACAACTAAACAGACCTGAAAGTGCCAAACTTAAAATGGCAATATCTCAAAAACTATCGATCCTAGAGTACTGGTGTATAGGGACAAATGATAGGCCTTGACGAGATCTACATTTCGGATAACCGTGTCACTTTTGACAGCTGTCATTTTGAAATGTAAATCTCGTCAAGGCTTATCATTTGTCCCTATACACCAGTACTCTAGGATCGATAGTTATTGAGACATTGCCATTTTAAGTTAGACACCTGTCATCTGAAATAAAGATCTTGTCTAGATCAGATAGTATTAGCCGGGAAGAAGTCATGGCCCAATTTAACACCTTGCCCTATAGCAAAACGCGCTGAATACGCGCGTACACGCGCGTTCTCTGCACGTTTTCAGCGCGTTTGACTTGCGTACAAAATACGCGATACTAACGCAAGCATAGTGTGAAAAGGTTAAAATCCGCTAAACGTATGAGTTGCGTCCTCTGCGCGTATTCAGCGCGTAATCATAACCCAGAGAATAGTTTAGTACTTTGTCAAAATCCTAAGAAAATCCAGTTTTTTTTATCAAAACACCGGATTTTCTCAGGATTTTGACAAAATACTAAATTTTTCTCTGGATTATGACCAGTATTTTGTCAAAGTAAGGGTTAGGCAAAATCCAGCCGCCATACAAAATAAAAAGTCAAATATCTCCTCAAAGATAAGAGATAGGTAGGACAATGGAGGGCTACTTCCAGTGGTCATGAAAATCCAAGATGGCGGATACAAAATGGCGCCAAAAAAAAAATTGCTCCGATCAGTCTGAAATTTAGCAGGTGTGAGGTCGCTGACGTATTGATTCGATATTTTTGATTCGTTTTCCGGTTCCACCATTTTTCAAAATGGCTGCCGTACAAGCTCAGGGGCTTTTGTATGGAGAACTTTGATTTGGCTCTGGCGTAGAAACGGTTGCTCGTGGGGGGAGCTGATAGCACTATTATGGTGTTTCATGTATTAAATTATTATTATTGTTGTATCCTCTCTCCCTACCAGCAACTGTTTGTCATGCAAGGATTTTCTGTATGGGGAGCTTTGATTGGCCCTGGCGCGGGAACAGTTGTAGCGAGGGAGGATGGGTATTTTTTGATGGGCAGCTATGTAAAACGACCAATCCGCGGAGTGGTATTGACAAAATACCAGACCCCGAACTACATTAAAAAAAAACGATGTCATGAGTCGTCGGGTCAACATGGTTCATGTCTGCGGGGATGAGTTGTCAGTGCGGGGTTAAGTTATCAGTGCGGGATGAGTTATCAGAACGGGGATGATTTGTCAGTGTGGGATAAATTGTCAGCGCGGGATGAGTTGTCAGTTGGGAATGAGTTGACAGTGTGGGATAAATTGTCAGCGCGGGATGAGTTGTCAGTAGGGAATAAGTTAACAGTGCGTGGATGAGTTGTCAGTGCGGGGATGAGTTGTCAGTAGGGAATGAGTTGACAGTGTGGGATAAATTATCAGCGCGGGATGAGTTGTCAGTAGGAAATGAGTTGACAGTGCGGGGATGAGTTGTCCTCTCATCCCGCACTGACAACTTATCTCCGCACTAACAACTCATCGCTGCACTAACAACTCGTCCCCCACTGACAACTTATGATGCGCTGACAATTTATCCCGCACCGACAACTTATCGCGCTCTGACAACTCATCCCCGCCCTGACAACTCACCCCGCACTGACAACTCACCCCGCACCGCACTGATAACTCTTCCCCGCACTGACAACTCATCCCCGCCGACACGACCCATGTTGACCCGACGACCCATGACAGCGTTTTTTTTTATTTAGTTCGGTATCTGGCATTTCTTCTATGCCATTTCGCGGTGTGGTTGAATCAAAAACTGCTCACTTCGCGGGCTGGCATTTCATCAGTACCACTCCGCGGATTGGTCGTTTTACATACCTGCCAAACCCCGAATTCGGCAATTGGCTTTTTCGTGTTTGCCAGTCCGCGAATGGTTGCTTCAAAACGCTCAATGGCCGAAATACAACCGAAATAAAAGGACATTTCGGGGATTGCGCGTTTTGAATTTGCCAATCCGCGAAATGATCCTTTTTTTCGGCCAATGAACGATTTCGGAGATTGTGCTGAATACATACAATGCTTTATCTCCACTCATACGTACAGTACGGCCATAAATATTGCCTTCGAAAGAGACAGCATTAGTATTAGTAGCGCTGTCACTTTCTTATATTTGACATAAGAACAGGATAGCAAATAAACACATGACATTGACATTCCTAATCTGACATTAAATTGCTTAAATTTGACATTAGATTGCTTATTTAACGTTAAATAAGGAACATGCTCTATGTTTGGTTCTTATTTAAAGCAGCTTATGTCAAATTAGGAACGTCAAACACATGTGTTTATTTGCTATCCTGTTCTTATGTCAAAGTAAAGAAAGTGACAGCGCTATCTTAAAATTAGTTAAGAATGGGGCGGCCAGAATCGAGGGCAATGTTAAACTAAACATTTCTTTTTTTCAAACTGAACAGCTTTAAAAAATGAACAACTTTTTTCATAACTGAACAACTTTTTTCAAACTGAACAACTTATTTTAAACTGAACAACTTTTCTGGAAACTGAACAACTTTTCTGGAAATTGAAACTTTTCTCAAAATTGAACAACTTTTCTCAAACTGAACAACTTTTTTTTAATGATTCGAAATATGAAAAATAAAATGTCCCGCCCATAGAAATTGACTCGAGCCGCTGACACCATTTGTATGGGAGGACCAATTTATTTTTCGTAATTCAACCTATGTTCTTTGTGGAAAGTTGTTCAGTTTCATGGGTAGAATTACACCCTATTTAAAAAATTGCTACATATTTTTTAAAGTCCTAGTATAATATTTTTATTATTTTACGTAATGTAAACTATTTCTACATTATGGGGTATGTGCTTGAAATAAAACCTCTTTTTATTGTATACTTATTTTACTTTTGTTCTATGGTACCACTGCAGTGACAGACTTGATTTTTACCTTGTAAGTATACAAGAAAAGATGGCGGAATTTTGGATGCGAGCGGCCGTAACCTCTCACCTTGACAGCCCGCAGGCGACTGAAAGAATGGAACATCGTGCCTGTCGTAATATAGGTTGAATTTTGACCTGCGCGCGCCATACTAATTTGTATGACAAAAACGAGCCAAATTATATTGCATATTTAATAACTAATTGCAATTGCTATTTAAATCGAATTATAAAACAATGACCATCTACGTGTTCTCTGTTCTTTTCTGATTAATTTGATGTAAGTATTGTTGCTTTTACGTCGCTCAAAAACTTTCACTTAGTCAAGAGCTGCGTGACTATTTCATACTTTTTCATTGATTTCTCAAGCGTTTTTCTGTAATTTATTATATGACTGTATGTTATTATTATTTGATCTCCTTGTTCTCCATTTTATACTGAATAGAATGGTATAATGTTCTTATTAATAAAACTTTTTGAAAGTACTAAACTAGTCAATTTCCGAATCTTGTTTAGCCGATTTCCCATACTTCCCTCCTTAAAGTCGTCGTTTTCGAATAGATGGGATGAAAACTTATAAAATCGTTTGTCCTTACTGACTGACTGATTCATCAACGCAGAGCATAAACTACTAACGCTAGAATTGTTAAACTTAGAGAGCAAGTTTCTTCTATAACGTAACCTCCCACTAAGAAAGGATTTGCGGATTTTCCCCCCCTAAACGGGTAAAAAGGGGGGTTAAAGTTTGTATGAAAGTCCGTCAATTTTGAAGGTAGGATCTCCAAATTTTGTATTTAAGCTAATAATAAAAAAATAATTAATACGTGTTTCAGCATTTTTGTATTTTTCACCCCTAAGAGGGTTAGATAGGGGATGGAAGTTTGTATGGAAATTCCGTCAATTTTGATAAGAGGATCTTCCAATTTTGTTTTTGGGCTAATAATTAAAAAATAATGAATACGTGTTTCAGCGTTTTTGTATTTTCCACCCCTAAGGGGGTTAAATAGGGCATGAAAGTTTGTATATTACTTACTAGCTTTCCGCCCCGCGGTTTCACCCACAGCTAAGAGTTTTCCCGTTATCCTATATAGGATAACCAACATTGCTTAAGGGCTCCCCTGTCCTTTTCCAGGCTTCCCAAACTTTTTTTTTTTTTTTTTTAAGTGAAGTTGCTACATTTTCAACAGGGAATTGATGTGTGGAGAGGCCCATTATATTTTGTTATTAATTACCCATATTCAATTTAATAACATGCTATTTTGTAAAATAAAAAACACATAATTAGTTATAACTAGTTAGTTCGAGCATTTAAATCTTCCGACAATTTTTAAATTTTCAAGAGTATGAAATCACGAAGATTAGATTCAAAGATGTAACTGTTTATAGATTATATAAGGATTCATTCTAATTTAAAGAATGCGGGTCTGTTCAATTCACATTTTTTTATTGACGACACTCAACCCCATTACGTTGTAACTGAACCAATATTTGACCAACTATTGAACATACGGGCTGTTGATTCGTACAACAATTTACTCTTTGTCATACGTGTCACAAATAATTATACCTAATCTAAACTTATAAAATCGTTTGTCCTTACTGACTGACTGACTGACTGACTGACTGATTTATCAACGCAGAGCCTAAACTACTAAAGCTAGAATCATTAAACTTAGAGAGCAAGTTCCTCTTATAACGTAACCTCCCACTAAGAAAGGATTTCCGGATTTTCCCTACCTAAACGGGTAAAAAGGGGGGTTGAAGTTTGTATGAAAGTCCGTCAATTTTGAAGGTAGGATCTTCAAATTTTGTATTTAGGCTAATGATTAAAAAATAATTTATATGTGTTTCAGCATTTTTGCATTTTTTACCCCTAAGAGGGTTAAATAGGGGATGGAAGTTTGTATGGAAATTCCGTCAATTTTGATGGCAGGATCTTCCAATTTTGTTTTTAGGCTAAAAATTTAAAAATAATGAACACGTGTTTCAGCGTTTTTGTATTTTTCACCCCTAAGGGGGCTAAATAGGGGATGGAAGCCTGTATTGAAATTCCGTCAATTTTAAAGGTAGGAACAGCGCTGGAACTCAATCCCACGGGAAAACTCTTAGCTGCGGGTGAAACCGCGGGGCGGAAAGCTAGTGAGTAATATAATTACTACTAGGTATACCTATCCATTCTTCTGTGACTACTTATATCGAATGTTAGAGTACAATCGAGTCTTGAATGTATCACTTCCAACTCGTAGCCGCTAGTAACACCACCACCAGTGTGGTCAACAGTTTTTTTTTAATTCTAGATAGTCACATCAGACAATTTCAACACGGCTATCATTATGAGCTAATAATGATGGGAAACAGTGTATAGTTAATAATTATGATTATTATATCTCTAACAAAGCTATGTGAGCTAAAACAAACTGTTTGAATTAGTGGAAGTGTTGTATGCACTGGTTTATGTAAATAAATTTTCCACATTTTATTGTATATTTTGCGAATCTGCTACTTTGAGAATCTGCTGAAATGCAAATCTGCTAAAATGCGAATCTGCAATAATGCGAATAAAGGGGTATAATCACAGTAAAGAAGGTAAGGTACAAATTTAATTTATATCTCAGGAACAACAAAGCTGTCACGATTAACCAACCATAGCCACGCCTTGCATTTGCCATCCCGCTAAGGGAGGGCAAATCGAGATTTGATAGTAAAATTGGTAATTAATAGTAATACTTAATTCATCAGACAGTGGAGCAGTAATCCGTCTCTAGTCGCAAGCTGTTGCCATGCAATAAACACTCTAATTTGCCGACTGCGTGGTTCATTGGATTGAATACAAACTGACAGATCCAAAGAAAGTGATGGTTTATTAAAATTGCAGGGAAGAGATACCGCTATAAACAAGTGATACCGGCACAATTCTAGGATTCTACCTAATCTAGGGGATTGAACGAGGGTACTGGTGTTACTAGTCTGTTTTGAAATGTGTAATTAAGTCAACCAGTCCAGAAATAGTGCCTACAATAAAAAGAACTATTGAAAATAAGGCAATAGCAAAAAATCTGAGCAATCTCCACTTCATTTTGCCCAATCCAGGTTCTTCATAGTCAAGCATAAGTTGTATAAATGCCGGGTACAAGAATCCCATATTGGATAGGCAGAAAGCGCCAATCTATAAAAAATAATAAAATTATTTAAAGGATTTTACATAATCATTTCGTTTGGTTGATTGTTCTTTATTTAAATCAAGTGTGATTAATGTGAACAAAAATCAACATGATTATTTTAAAGAGTCTAACAGGGGTCTACAGTACAGCAGAGTTGATGATGATGTAAATTGTAAATGGCCTTAAAAAATATAATTTTACTTACTACACCCATAAGAGTAACAACTTGCGGGAAAGCAGCAGCAATTCCACAAATAATGGACACCATCACAATTCTGTAAAGTCGCTCCATCAGTTTTGGACTTTTACGTGCATGGGGGCGATGTTTAAAATATGCCCAAGCTAGGTTGAAAGGAATCCAAAAGTTTAAGGCAAAAGTCACATATACCATTAGGGGTAGCGCAATCTTCAAACTTAGTGTTACACTGAAAACAAAATAAAAAATACATTTCTAAAATACCCAAAGCAAAGTTAAATAAAAATATATTAACTAACCTCATATTGTAGGATTGTAATATTAAATTTGTGAGAGAAGCAAGAAGAATTTATTAAAAAAAAGCGCATCAAAATCCGTCGAGTAGTTTAAATATCTAAGCATACATACAGACATACAGACATACAGACAGCGGGAAGCGACTTTGTTTTATACTATGTAGTGATAGTGATGATTCATGTAACTAGAACTAGGTACGTATTAAAGAATAAAAATTATACAAATTGGCCTATGAAGTCAAAAACCTTATTCACTTAAGTAAAGTATAATACTTACAAGTTCATTGGAAAGTTTTTGGTGACAGGAGCTTGAGCTTTGTCTGACCAGCCCCAATAGCCAAAGAAACCAACAATCATCACGGTGCTAATTACTATAGACATACCTGAAACATTGTTGAAATATTTAATTATCCTAATACTGGTAGTAGATTGTAACCAAAAAGTACTGGTACCGCAGCATTAGCTTTACCTGCAGGGTGAAATTGAAATCATTCGACTTTAAGGCCCGTATTGATAATCAGCACTCAAAAGTTACAGCGAGTTTAAGTTCGTATCAGAAATGTCATTTCAGTACAAAACGACCTGTTAAATCCATACTTAATATTGCTCTCAATATTGAAATCGATTTATAAATACGAGCCTAATAATAGGGACTTTAGGCAATACGGATACAGAATCGGTGATGCATATACCTACCAGTATCGCATTAAACTGTAACGGTGCGTTACGTTACAACCTCTAACTAGGGAGTTAACCACCTTAGGGGTGGAGTTTAAAAAAATCCTTGCTTAGCGGATGCTTACCGTTATGATCGCTATCTTCATGCCAAACAGCCCAATCCGCCCAGTAGTAGTTTAAGCTGTGCCTTGTTGATCAGTAAGTCAGTCACCTTTGTTTTTTTTATATATTTAGATATTAAACCGGCTTAAATCGCAATCGGAGTGTGATTGTGACTAAACTATCGTGCAACTGTTTAATCGACAGTGCGCAGTGGCCCGTAGCAAATAAAAAATAACTTACCTATCGTGAGAACCATGGTCACTTTACGAGGCTCTTTCAGATTATTTTCAATTGGTAGGGTCGCACCAACACCTTCCATGCTAAATACACACCCGCCCATAAATTGAAATGTACTTGGTACATCTCCTTTCCACCAAATCATACTCAAAGGGGACCTTTTTTCTTTAGTCGCATTCGTTCCACCATAAATGACGGTAGAAATTGCAACTAAAACTGAAATAAAAAATACTTACTTATAATTTTATGCTAATTATAATCTGTGCACATAATCATGGACAGCACTACAAATCAACTGCCTCCGTGGTCTAGTGGTCTGTGCCATTGGCTATCGATCCGGAGGTACTGGGTTCGATTCCCAAGGGGGAACAAAAAGTTGATATTTGTTAATTTATGACTTAGTGAGATTTTCCCCAGCTTGGTTAGGACATTGCAGGCTGAATCACCTGATTGTCCGAAAAGAAAAAGGATTCCGTTCTTCGGAGGGCACGTTAAGCTGTCGGCCCCGGTCGCTGTCTTTAATAGCGGTCGTCACACAAACCATGTCAGAGGCCTATTAGCCGTGCTATTAGGCGGTTTAAAAACTCTGACACCAGGGTTCATCGGGTCGATCGACTCTTAACCCACACGAAAGAAAAAAAACTACAAATTATTTTTTTCTTAGCTAACATCTAAATAAATGAACAGAATATTATGACTAAGCTTTCGATCGATAGATCTTTAGATCTTTATTGAAACTGTTGTGGAAGCAGGTGACTAAAGTAAATGTGATCATGGACGAATAAAACAAAGAGGACTGACCACCTCCCTTATAAACTGCGTACACCGCTACTTAGCAGTGCTATCTATTGACATTAGCAAAATATGGTGTACCTAAACATAATATGTATTGAAATTCAGATGTTTTAAACAGCATTTCTCATTGTGTATTTCTACTTAAAAATCTTATAAGATAATTTGGTTCAAGTTGTTATTGAATTTATTCAATTTCATGACCTATATTTAATGACGGACTCTTCGAGCAATTTGCCAACGCCATCTAGGTTTTGCTCGCTTTTTGACCTTTTATCGAGTATCGTGGTACGCTCTCTAATTATAGCGGTTGTCAGTCCTCTAGAGTAGTTAGTCCATGATGATTGTGATTGAATTAATTTACCAATGACAATGTCAGCCACGATAGAAAATGGTGCTAGGTACTTGAGGGTTAAAATCATACAAATTGCGATACACGGAAGCAACAGTAACGCAATATAAATCCTAAGGCTCCATTCTATTTTGAAATAGTATGACATCAGTTGAGACGATTGCTCTGCTATGAGACACTGAAACAGAAACAATGACATGACTCCAGTCTAAAGTTTAAAAAGTTGGTTTTAGGGTAGGTTCTAGGAAATAAACATGTTTAGAAAATACTGCAGAAGGTCAGCATAAAATGTATTAAAAAATCTAAACTTATAAAATCGTTTGTCCTTACTGACTGACTGACTGACTGACTGATTCATCAACGCAGAGCCTAAACTACTAAAGCTAGAATCGTGAAATATGGAGAGCAGGTTCCTTTTATAACGAAACCTACCACTAAGAAAGGATTTTTGGATTTTCCCCCCTTAAAGGGGTAAAAAGGGGGTGTGAAGTTTGTATGAAAGTCCGTCAATTTTGAAGGTAGGATCTTCTAATTTTGTATTTAGGCTAATGATTTTAAAGTAATGAATACGTGTTTCAGCGTTTTTGGATTTTCTACCCCTAAAAGGGTTAAATACGGTATGGAAGTTTGTATTGAAACTCCGTCAGTTTTGCAGTTAGAATCTTTAAATTTTGTATTTAGGCTAATGATTTAAAAGTAATGAATACGTGTTTCAGCGTTTTTGGATTTTCTACCACTAAAGGGGTTAAATACGGGATGGAAGTTTGTATGGAAACTCCGTCAGTTTTGTAGTTAGGATCTTATAATTTTGTGTTTAGGCTAATAACCAAAAATTAATGGACACGTGTATCAGAGTCTTTGGATTTTTTTATCCTTAAGGGGGTTAAATAGGTGATGAAAGTTTGTAATAATATCAACAGCACTTTTTCTTGATATCTAACCATTGCAAACCTTTTTATTCAAGAACTTCATAGAGCAAATTTGTGTTTTGATAATTTGAACAGACTTAATTATAAATTTTAAAATTAGAACGTCATCGAACCAGACTATTTTTTTTGAACCGACTTCAAATAAAAAAGGAGGAGGTTCTCAATAGGGATGTACGTTTTTTTTTTTATGTACCATTGTTTTATATCCCACTCGATAGGTTCAGCCTTTTTTGAGATACGAGGTAATAAAGAGGAAAACATACATAAATACATACATACAAGATACGCGCGAAAAACATAACCCTTCCTTGACAGGCATTTGTCTTTCTACAATATTACCTGAAGGCGGTTTTGCTTGAAATTAAAATTTTGTTTTAAAATTGGAACTTGATCGAGTGAGATGCCCGAATGGGCCAGACGCGTGATGGACGCGTGAGGGCCGACGTCACTGATGTCTGCGAATTGAGTTTTTTCAGTGAAAATTGCGAATGCTTTCTTCGATGTCTACTTTGGTTTGGTTGTAGAAATTATTAACATCGAAGGTCCAATGGTACCACATACTGTTGTACCATTATTAGGGGATGGTGCTTGCCTCTTTCGAGCATTATCATCCATCACTAATACATTAAGTATATATGTGTTGTGTATGTATGTTAGTTTATTTGTTTGTTTCTTAATTTGTCATCATTGAACTCGAAAATTAATAGACCTATTTTTAAAATTCTTTCACTATTAAAAAGCTACGCTCACTGTGCGATGCGCATGCATAGCAATATCAGCTTTTTACTACGGAAAATATCACACTCACGCAGAAATAAATGAATCTTTTAGATGTGGTCATACTAACAGCTACATGGCAATAACCTGATCAAGGACAAAAGCAACTTTTTACCGCGGGAACTCAATCCCACGGGAAAATCTATTAGCGGCGGGTGAAACCGCGGGGCGGAAAGCTAGTATAATATGTAGGTAGTATATTATACAGGTTTAAGATTTAATACACGAATGGTACACGTATGGTATACGTAGCAACCCAGCCCTCATTATCAACCCAGTTATGTGATGATGATGATACCCAAGTAGCACAGGTATGTGGCTTGTGTGGTATATAAAATAGATGCGTTCACACCGAGAGCATTCGTTCGCGAGCAACCTGTATAGACCGTCTATTAAGGCCAAATGTATACCTTTATGTAATCTTGAGCTAAATATTAATAGTTGAATAACTCTCATCTGGGCATGGGTGTAAAAAAAATACTGCGTACCACGTAATGTATTAGTGGTATACAACACAACAAACACATTAAATAAAATAAATAAAAATATTTTATTTTATTAAATTCGTGAAACAAAAACTAGCGCCCGCCCGGACGCACCGCCGCCGCGCGACAGACAATAATTCTAATAAAACCGGCCAAGTGCGAGTCGGACTCGCGCACGAAGGGTTCCGTACATAAAAATGGCAAATAAAACCATATCTTCTGTTGTCCGACTCGCACTTGGCCAGTTTTTAGTATTTGTTGTTACAGCGGCAACAGAAATACATCATCTGTGAAAATTTCAACTATCTAACTATCAGGGTTCATGAGACACAGCCTCCGAAATCTACGAAAAATAGCAAAAATATCTCATTTTTTGTATGCGGGTATCCCTTAATATTAATTGTATGATGGTTCTTAGTATTTCTTGTTATAGCAGCTATAGATAAAAAAAAAATGCATATGCCCCATTCAGTGCCAAAGAGATTGCTGTGTTCTGTCAGTATGGGCAAATGCAGTATTAAAGAATGAAAAAAAAGTACTGGGTTCCTTTAAACCAATGTCCCACACTAATGATAAAAAACAACTTTCCCAAAGCATAAAAATTTCACCTCGAAGTAAAATTGTGGCTTGTCTATTGCAGATGAGAACAGCATCTTTGTATGGAAAAGTTAAATGTTTTATTTCGAGCAATTTTTGAGCTTCGGTAAAGTTGTTTAGTATCATCAGTAGAACATGTGGTTAAAAGGAAGGAATTACTTTTTTTTACATCCTGAATTAGTTTTACGAGTCCTGTATATTAGAGTCGTATAACTTAATAATTACCATATAACAGCAGCAGGACCCGAAAAGATCTATCATTATTGTAGTATCAACACAGTACCTGTAAATAGAACAAAATTGTAAAAAATAACTAAGAAGTAGGGAGTAGTAATAGAGTAGGCTCTACTCTAAGGCTCGTATTTATAAAGCGATCTCAGGTTTGAGAGCAATATTAAGTATGGATTTGACAGATCGTTTTGTACTGAAATGACATTTCTGATAACGACTCAAACTCGCTGTCACTCTTGAGAGCTGATAATAAATACGGGCCTTACACTTAAAACTCAATTTAAATTGCTCTAATCAGTAGAGCAATAAAGAATTCTTGGAGAAAAATACCGGGTGTAAGGGACAGCGTCCCGCAAACTGATAGGGGTTGCTCTGTCAACAATACTATACACATGTCACCAGGTTTTTTTTTTTTAGGAAATAAAAAAAAAATTTGCTTTTCCATACAAATTGTCTGATCGATGTAGTCATTTTGTATGAAAAAGCAAATTTTTTTTTTCATTTCCTGAAAAAAAATCCTAGTGGTTTTCGTTGACTCAGTTTCGTTGACTGAGCAACCCCTATAAGTTTGCGAGACGCTGTCCCTTACACCCCCGTATATTACTTAGTTTCCACCGAATTTACCTAAAACATCTACTCCATTTTCTAGCTTTCGGATGAGTGCTTATTTGTAAAGTTGCTTCTGCGAGTTCAGGATACGATAAAGTATGCACGTGAGCGCGACCGTATACTTTTTGAGCACTTTTTGCCAGCGACTAGAAAAAAAAAACAAATTTTTTTTTTTTTACTTTATGCACAAAATTAGAAAATGGGTGGACTTAACTCCAAAGGCATTATCTACCAGTCTACCTTAGGGCATGTGAAAATTACAAGGCACGTGCAAAAATTATCTCTATTACTAAAAAATTTTGTATTTGTATTTATTTTGTAATGTATTTAAAAAGCAAAACATACTTACCATGAAAATAAGGGTAGTAATAAAAGTTCCGAAAGATTTTTTGTTAGTACGCTTTGTGTTTATTTGCTGGTAATTCATTTTAATCTCAGCTTAGTAAGTTTTACAGTCAGCCACATTTCGTTGGAGATTCATTTGTTGTTCGGAACTTTTACTAATTATCCTGAAAATAATATTTTAGAAACCAAAATTTTAAACGGGTGGAATTTGAACCCAACTTTGGCGTACCATACGACTACTGCTGTAACAACTGAACTACCGTGTGTTCAAACTAACTGATGGAAATTGATTACTTTATAAATCTAGATTATTTCTTAAAAGTAGTACTCACAATCATAAGATATGCGACCAGAATTCCCAACAAAATGTTTAAAAATAAAGCTAACCACAGCCCGCATTTGGCATACGTTGCATGAATGGAAACGACTCCTCCTCCAAGACAACTTTTAACCAAGTGTCCCACAGACGCAATGATACTGAAAAAAAATGAAAGTAAGCATTGACAGAACTGAACCTTGTATTGTATAGTATAGGGTCGTATGGGAGCTACCTCCTAGCGGTTCAACCCTGAAAATGGCATAACCAGGTGAGCTGATCCACCTTCATACTGAGACCGGATTAACCCTAAGGCACAGAATAATAATAGGCAGAGGTAGGCCTAGGCATCGGCTAGAATTTCTTAAATATTTATTAGTATATCTAATTTTGGTGAAATTTTGCATTTATTTGAATTTGTACGGTTGAGACGGCCCTAACCAGGTTTAATTATGTAATGATCGTCTAGTTTTGTTATAAACCGATATCAAGCATTTATATCTTTCAATATCGTTACATGTATGTAAGCATCTCTTGATGTTATACTAGGCAACCATTCAGTTATTTTTAGTATTGGTAAGCCTATTCGGTTTACTGTGACCTGGTGTAGACGTGGACCAGGTTTAGTCTAGTGAATCAAACAGAAGTTAAATGAAGGAGTGGCACTTAAGCCCTCGACCTCTCATCCATATTATTAGATCTAGCCCGATCGACAGTGACTTTTGTTGGATTCACTAGACTAAATCTGGTCCAGGTCTACACCAGGCCACAGTAAACCAAATAGGCTTACCAATATTAAAAATAACTGAATCATTGCTTATAACATCAAGAGATGCTCACATACATGTAACGATTTTGAAAGATATTTATTTATTTATTTATTTATTGGAAAAATATACATTGTAACATAATAGACGTGAATCCAAGAAGCGTTACAAAGTTACACAAAAAAAAAAAACATATATAACAATTCGCCTAAAATTTACATCACTTAACAAAACAAATATATATTTAAATTGGAATAGTGCTTACAGGCATCATCCTTTCAAAAGTCACCTTACATGCATTAAACAGGCATACCAACGAGCTTGTAAACAAATCACAATGTGGGGCTGATTGGAGAACGGAGTTGACGATCATTACATAATTAAACCTGGTTAGGGCCGTCTCAGTGTGTATATTCTGGTGTAGGTAAATCTATTTATCTTCGTGCCATGTCTTGTAACATTTGCTACATATTTTATTCAATAGCGAACCTATTGATCCATTCCTATTTTGTGCAATGTCGTCTAGAGCTAGCCCATAACGATCGCAGAATACCTATTTATTATGAACCCATAGGAAACATCGGTAACCATAATTTCACGAAACCATGTTAAGACGCATATAAGGGGGTTCAAAATCTCTGATACAAGGTTCCTCGGGTGTCGACGTGACCCTACACGATGGAAGATGATGAATCACTAACGAATACCATAAAATACTACTTATTAGGGACGTCCGTGATCCACCTGGGTGAACCAAATAGGTGGTCCATGGGTAACGAGTGGTTTGATGACATACTTTGTTGCGTGTGTTCGATCTCTGGGTGTAACAAAGTCGTAATGGCGGGCTTCTTCACCTAGGGCCTTAAGAGTAAATATTCTTCTGTTTTCCTGGAATAAAAATAGAATCTTGTTGTGCATCTTTTTTTATTTGTGATAACAACAGCTTTTAGGAAGACATCCCACCTGCGAAGAAACTAAGAATTATAATGAAATAGGTAATCAATTCGTTCATTAATACTTATCAATTTTAAGAAATTGTTTCTGATAGAGAATTGATAGTTTTTTACTTTGCATTATTCATTGATATTTCATAATGCATTTATGTTGCAATTGTGTTTATGCAGCATAGTAAGTAGAGGTCTCTTACCGATCGTAAAATAGATCACGAAATCGTTAGATTAAAAATCATAACTCGCTAAAATAAGGACATTTAAAAAAAAAACATCTCTGCTACTTCCATAGATTTAAACCTAAAGATTTTTTAGAAGTAATGTACCGGGTAGCTACTATCGAAATTATTGCTAAAAAACGGCCACTTACAATAGAAATTTATGCTATATCTTCAGAAAATCCTATGAAATTTAAAATGTAGTCTTGTTTTTTTTTATTCTATGGACTTATTTACCCCTTGGCAAATTTGGCATAATCCTTTACGCTATACCCATAATGTATTTCTTTTTGTTTATGTTACGCACAATCCCCGAAATTGGCCATTGGCCGGAAAAAAGGCACACTTCGCGAATTGGCAAATTCAAAACGCGCAATCCCCGAATGGTCCTTTTATTTCGGCCATTGAGCGTTTTGCATTTGCCAATCCGTGGTCTGGTAAACACGAAACAGCTAATTGCCGAATTCATTGAAATATCAGGTGTAAAGGATATTAAACACCAGGCATGAGGGACAACTTAACGCAAACTGATAGGGGTTGCTCAATCAATGAAACTGAATAACTTTCAACAGGAAATTCTTTTAGGAAAAGAAAATATTTTTTGACTTTCCTATGCAAAATTATCACTTCGATGATAATTTCTGAGCAAAATCTGTTCAATTTCATGAACTGAGCAACCCCTATCAGTTTTCGTTAAGTTGTCCCTCATGCCTGGTGTTTTAATGTCTTTTACACCTGATATTTTAATGAATTCGGCAATTGGCTGTTTCGTGTTTACCAGTCCGCGAAATGGTTGTTGTAAAACGCTCAATCGCCGAAATGAAAGGACATTTCGCGGATTGCGCGGTTTGCTTTTGACAATCCGCAAAGTGTGTCTTTTTTCCGGCCAATGAGCGATTTCGGGGATTGTGCGTAACATATAGACCTATATTTTTATTCAATAATTACAACTAAGCAGTTTGGAAATTAGATATTGATCCCAAAAAAAAACTTACCGTTCCTTGCGGGATTGCGGTCTGGAAAAAAATATATATAAATAAAATAGGTATAATAAGTCAGTACAAGATAAGAATCTAATGAAAAAAAAACGTACATACTAATTGTATCGACAGGTTGATGTTGATACAATACATACTATTGACAAGCCGGCCGCGCTCATAAGTAATCTGTGCACAGAAAGAAAAAAAATAAGGTAAATATAGCTTACATTCGACTGTTCTGCTTGGGGGTGCTGTTGTCTTTCAGCCGACTGTTCTGCTTGGGGGTGCTGTTGTTTTTCAGCCGACTGTTCTGCTTGTGGTTTCTGGTGTTCGGGTTGTCTACCTCCTCCTCCAGGAGTACTTGGACTAGACTAAAAAATATTAATAAATCAGGCAACATTGCTAGTTTTTTTTAAAAGTTTAAAATGGGGTTCTTCCTGACTCCAATATAAGTTACAGGTGGCATACTGTATTAATCTATGACATTGTTATGTAGGTAGTTTAGGCTCGTATTTATAAAGCGATCTTAAGTTTGAGAGCGATATTAAATAAAGATTTGACAGGTCGTTTTGTACTGAAGTGACATTTCTGATACGAACTCAAACTCGCTGTCACTCTTGAGAGCTGATTATAAATACGGGCCTTAGTTCTTTTAATAAACCAGTGTACAATTAGCTACTTGTGTCCCTCGTGTTACTTGTGTCTGCCTCCACTCCAATATTGGCAACTTGTACCTACCCGCGCGACACCATACCACAGCGCGTATTGAAACAACCTCTTCCAGATTTTTTTCTGGTTATTATAGTCATTCGAGAATAAACACGTGTGTAGTAGATTTAATTTGCAGCGCACATAAAAAATAATTATTAGAAGCGCTACTACGCTGGTAGAAATCCAGCAAATCCATAAGAGGTATTGTTTGGAGCCATTAAACCAATAAAACATCTTGTAGCAATTTTCCGGGATTTGTTTAGGTGGTGTCCAATCGTTCCTACCAACCTATACATTCATATTGTTGAAAAAGTATGCCACAACCACATGTAAAATTGTCATATTAATTAAGATTAAATGTCTAGTCCATAACTTACCATTTTTGGAAAAATCTACTCAATTAGCTTCAAAAAACTTGAGTGTAAACAATTCCAAATTATTAATTAATTCCCAAACTCAATTCTTCTTCTGATCTTCTGATCAATTTTTCAACTTCAACTTTGAAAAAGATTCACATTTTGTTTTTTTTTCTGTCAATGGTTGTCTGTCAAATAGAACAATATTGCCCGTGTCATACAACTTGCGATAGAAGAGAATATTATCTCATAAATCATAATAAATACTTTTCATGAGACTTCTATATTGTTAAAATGCGTTCCAATACAAAATTTTAAGCTTTTGTAGGCAGATGGTGCCTCCATCATAATAAAATTACTACTACGTTATTTTAAAATCGCGTAAAAATACTTTTTCTTCTACGAAACAACATTAATCCCAAAATCGTTGGTAATAAAGCAAGTATTATATTTTTATTCGTCTAAACCCCCCATTATTTGCTTTTATTTCGAAGCTTTTACTAATAATAATAACGCCGGAGGTGTCGCGGGCGGCTACTTCCAACTCGGCGAGCAAATCCGTTATCGCGTTACAAGCTCACCACGCCCAGCGACAAGTACAGCTTGCCCAGCTAATAGCCGAGGCAGAAGCTAACCTTATTGAAAAAGAAAGGGTTGCCTCCGACCTAGAGCTGCGGCACGCCTTGGCTCGTTCTAACCACAACAGTGAAAGCCAATCAAACCGCAGCTGCCGGCGCCCCAGCGACATCCATTCCCCTTCTGCCTACCTGCTGCCTAACATTTCTTCTTGGTCGCAGGTCCCACCTCGCTCAGCACCCGGCGCTTCGCACCAGTCGGACCCTCCCAACCTGCAGGCAAGGGACTTTTTACCGGCTGGCCTGCTCACGGTGCCTTTTATAACTTTTCGTCTGAAAAGTCGACTGAAGGATTAAATCAAGGGAAGGGCCAGCATCATAATATATTGCCTGTGATGTAATAACATCTTGCCTTAAAAACCACTGACCACTGACCATGTCCACGACCAGTCAGTGTGCTCACAAACATAATTCATAATCTCAGTTTTTTTTTTCATCATAAATAATATCCTTCAGGACCATGGGGTTGAACTCATCAATAAAAACAAAAGTTTTAAGATTAATTAGTAGGTCTAATCCATCACACATCTAGAGGAAATAAAAAAGTTTTGATCTAATGCCAACACCCCTACAATGAGCGAAGAAATAACGCGGAAACATCGAGGGGAAACAGTATTAATACTTATGGTTAATTGTACCGGGCGCGAGAAAGCTTAAAATGACGCTTTTTAAAATCTATAGACCTTAGAATGAGACAGACTATTGTTCGCTGTATTTATGGTGAAGTGATAAGTTAGGTAGGTACTTTGACTCCATGAGGAAAGCATGTTCGTATCACTGTGAGATATAATGTGGTGTATGTCATGTGCTGGTAACTTTGAAAGTATTCTGACCAATTTTTACACTCACGGTGCTATACTTATTATTTAATTTTAATGAATAGAAATGTCAAATTCGCCGTTCTATCATTGCTCTGCTAACTGAGCTATTATGGTTCATACTTTCTCCGACGAGCTTCAGTGAACCATGTTGAGTATTTTAATTAATTATAAAACTAAAGGATTGACATAAACCGTTAATTCAAGTAAGGTAATTTAATAGTAGGTACCTATAATTTCACGACAGATCTTGTATTTTAAAAATTGCTCTATCATTTTGTTCCCATACCAACGTCCGCTGTAATTTCTACCGCAACTAAAATGAAAGATTTCGACGGCATTTTAGTGGTCCGCTATTTATTGAAGGGTGACTTTACTGTCCTCTCCCTTCGAGACGTGTCTGGACTGGAGAATCACCCTCTGAGGTGAAATGCACGCAGTTCATTAAAGATAGCGCGAATTGTGCCAGAGTTATAGGTATCAAAATAATATTATTATTTGTTACCTTTGTTTTGCATTCTACGGAATGCGAAATACTTAAACTTTAAAAAAAATGTGTTTGTGAATTTTGAAATAATTTATTTCACTCTCTTTCTTTCACTGTCCTTCTTCCGCTTAGCA
Organism: Scrobipalpa atriplicella; assembly: GCA_029255725.1. NCBI lineage: Eukaryota > Metazoa > Arthropoda > Insecta > Lepidoptera > Gelechiidae > Scrobipalpa > Scrobipalpa atriplicella. The sequence goes on along the minus strand of JARACY010001626.1, from coordinate 27,137 downwards.
GCGTTTTCCAAGCTTAGTGTTAACTTTGACTTGAAATTCCCGGATGTGAGATAATTCTTCTCCACATTTTTTTACTGATCGTTGAAAAATATTGGTTTGGAGCTAATTTTATTAATGGACCATAAGGTAGATAACTACAAAATCTTTAACACGTTAACTAGAAAGAAATCAAATAGAGTTCTGACTCGTGTAGAATTTCCATTATACTCCAAGAAGTAAGGGACATAACCTCAACTTTTGGTGATTAAGTTTTGTGCCTCTCTGGATGTGTTCACTAGGTCATTTAACTACAAAATCTCCAACACGTTAACTGGAAAGAAATCAAATAGAGTTCTGACTCGTGTACAATTTCCATTATACTCCAAGAAATAAGGAACATAACCTCAACTTTTGGTGATTAAGTTTTGTGCCTCTCTGGATGTGGTATTTTTTGTCCTTTTGGATTTTTAGTTTTTTTTTTGTCTGGTAGGTGGGGACATGAAATTTTGAAGGGGGGTAATTTTTGTTTCTTATGAAAGGGCGTTTTAAGACGATTCTAAAAATATATAATACAATTATTATTACATCTAGCTGTTTTGTATAAAACTAAAATTCACAAGCATTCATTTTTGAAACGTGTCAAGTTTGGGCTGTTTCTGACACGAAACGGCTGAATGTTTTTCTCTAAACTTTACGCCAAATGACTTGCTACTTCTTCAAAATCTAACGGATTAAAAAAGAAATTAAAAAATGATAATGCTTACTATTCATTTTCGAATTAAAATAAATCAATATTCATATATTTTTATTGAGAAAAAAATAAACCAGGTAAAAAAAAACGTTGCCGCTCGGACTAAAAATACTTAAAATGACCTAGTGAATAGTGAACATAATTATAATCACCAAAAGTTGAGGTTACTATGGGAGCTTGTCCCTTATTTCTTGGAGTATTATAGAATTTTATCGCCAAGTGCATAAATAATCGACCCCTCTCAAAAATGTCTGACACCGACTGACACGCCACCGGAAAGCTGTATTTAAACAAACTACATTACTCTATAACGACCAATTCATACGATAATTTGAGTTATGTATGATAATTTGATCAGGTGATAGAGGGTTAGACCCTTTCACCGCCCTCCTACGGGTTATTACTTGTAGTAATGGCGGCTTAAGCAAAACAACTCCCGATATTGTGCCATAAAAAGGTCTATTGAAACGGGACCCCATATGAACGGGACACCCTTTCGATTATTTTAGAATTTCCATTATATAGTAGACGATTGTTTTTCTGAGACAATACAAGTCACTCATGAAAGTAATATAAGAATAATAGAGAACCTATGATTGAATTTTAAAATTCACAAAGTTGTTTACTTGCAAGATAATACTCGTATACGTTTGAGTTCGTATCAGCAATTTCATTTTTGTACAAAACGGCCAGTCAAATCCCTACTAAATCTTGAGATCGCTTCATAAATACAAGCTTAAAAGTCCTGTCTCCACTGTAATATAGAAAACTCGAGTTTAATCAAGATTCATTAAAAATGTGTAAGTACTTATGTATCTACTTATAAGTAGAGCCAGTAGTTGCTCTTGCAGCTGCCTAACCCGTAAATAAAATGGCTTGATTCTATTTTATTTTATGGATACTTCATTTGTACGTAGTTGTTCAATTTCATAGATACAAAGCGCTCTCGGAGTTTTATAGCACCTCTTTGTTATTGTATCCAATTTTATGATTTCGTATTGCAGTTGTAAAAAGGGGAAGTTTGATTGCATCAAACGCTTTATTTCCGTTATCTCGTAGTCTGAAAGATAAATGCAGCAGTTCCATTCTTGTCACTGAGGTGGCAGCTGAGAAAAAGAATACACATTTTTTAGGACTGAAAATATATGCTTAGACTGCTTTTAACTTAGATGAACTGCAGAACCCACTCCCCAGTTTATATGTCAGCAGAAGGGGTTTGTTCTAATTATTATGCTAATGCCTAAAATCTACTTTTATTTTTGGGTATTAATTTTGAACAAAATATCTACTGAATGATTCCACTCCTTGCTTTGCGCAAAACATATTGACTTCCTGTACAAATGTGACTTACTTTTTCTTGCTTTTTTTTCAGATTTTTTGGTCATTTTCACGGTCTGTCTAATATAATAAATGGCATTTTCTTATTTCCTATAAGCTCTCCCTCAGCCGAACCATTTAAATTTTTATTTTTAAAATCGTCTGGTACGATTGAGGTCAGAGATTTTTTCAATGAATGGATCCGAAAATCTGGAATATTCATTCCTTTTGTCTGATTACATGGCGTCTGACTGTTGATTCATTTAATTGCATATTTTATACATTTAAAAATGAAAAAAAAAAATACAGCCTCTGAAATTAAAATGAGCTTTTGTTCACGGATAAAGGAAAAAGGCGAAAGTATGAGTACAAGTGCAAAATTTAAAATTACTACGAAACTTGTCTAGCATCTGCGTAGAAGTTTAAACTAGTTCTAAAGTTTGTCTAGAGAAAGGTGCGATGCGACACACAAGGAAAACTTTATTTATCTTTACACAAACAGAGCGTAAAGTTATGTAAGTTTACTATTATAATGTAAGTTTCTTATCAATTAATTGAAATACGATTTTAAAAACAGCCATATTTATAAAAATGCAGAGCGACGCGTATGTATTATCCAACCACAAAATTTTAGTTGATTATGCTTACGTTCGATGTTTAATTTCGCCTAATAGCAAGAAATGCCAAACACTCGTTATCATTGTAGCAGCAGTGCAGCCAGTGGACACCTAGCAGCAGTTGACCACGAGTACCACGCTGGCACTGGCACAGAAGAGGTTAGACCGCATTAGAGCGAGGCGAGGCGACGCGACGCGACGCGACAGGACAAATTCATTACATACATTTTTGAAAACTTTCGCGCCGCTGCACAGTGCAGTGTATTGTATATCTCATACATTTTCATACAAACAATCTATTATCGCGTCGGGTCGCGTCACGCCGCGCCTAACTTAAATGGCATTCTTCTGCTCTCCAGTTAGCTGAACTGATTTTACCTATACTATACCTACTTTTACAACTTTATTAGCACAGCATGCTTAAGTTAGGTATTACCTCTATGTTGATAGGTAATACTAGCTGCAGACCTAGAGATAGACGAAATTTAGGGTTGAAAATATAGTCGCTCAGTCTAGCCGTGGCCCGTGGGTTGGACGCGTACGTGCTCGGCATGCATTCTGGTTCGTTTGCTGAACAGAATTGGCATGTTATAGAAATGAAAGCTAGTTCCAGATTGGCCACGTATCGCCGAGACAATCTGCAGATTGTTGCTGACGGATTTTTTTCTGTTTGTTTTAGACAAATCGACTCTGTTATAATATAACTACCCTATTTTGATGATACTTCCATGCTGGACTGGGAGTGATAGAAAAACATAGAATGTGCCAGCTGAATCTCCTCCCGGGCATGCTGTAAAAACCAGCTAAGGGATTCGAGGGTTTCAGTGTATTGCAATTTAGGCGACGGGCTGACAACCCGTCACTATAGCAATATACATTATCATCTCTAATACTAATGACCCTCATAACTTGTCAGACGTGGCGAAACGACCTCTGCGTGTTAGGTTAGGTCGTTTTTGCTCTGCCTACCCCATTAGGGATAAAGGCGTGATTATATGAATATATAAAACGAAACACATGAGACAAATATACCTAAGGGTTTTATTGTTAACAATATTTCTTTCAAAATATTATGTAACACAAAACCTATAAAAGAAGAATAAATTAAGGTTTAAAACAGTATGAATTTATATTTTGCTACTAAACTTAGTTTCGTAAAGGCAGACGTATTCGACCCATTAGCGGGTGCAACTCGGCAACTATTCCAATTAATTTAATTTAATCGTGTAGAAACACTGAACAGAGTCTAGTCCACGTCTCGTAATGCGAAAATAAATTTAGTAGTGTTTTAATTTACCTACTACTCGTTATACCCTCTCGGAAAGTTAATTTAATTACAACCTAAGTTGTTAGGTAAAGTGAACAAGAGCTACAATACAACCGACGCAACAAAAAACTTAAAAATATGTTCTTTTTATTTCATATTCGGAATATTTTAGTTTATCCATTTTATTTGACCTGATCCACATACTATTTATCAAAAACCTCGTCAAATTTAGTTATGTTTAAAATGAAATAAGAGACAGTAACAAACCTCTTCGAACAAACAACGAATAAATGATTTTCAATTCCTAGAATAATTCCTTTGTGAAAATTGTTCATTTCCTGTCCATAATACCCTTTAAAGAAGGTTTATTATACTAATTAAACTAGTTATCGAGAATTTTATAGCATTTAGCTAAACTATTCTTGTTGTAAACAAATGGTTTTAACATAATATAAAATGTATCTTATCGGTTTGTCTGTTTTCTTTGCGAGCCACACACGAAGCGGTGGGGTATTTTTATCTTTTACCAACCCACCTCGAAAATACCTGATGCTGTTTTCTTTAGCTCCAGAAGCGTTATTCTATACCCCGATAAAAGCTTTGAAACTAAAGTTGTTCTTAAATATAACCTAGAAATGGTATGCATTGGGAATGTACACACAGGATGTAAAAAGCATAACAAAATATAACTTTTAAATGACTCGCGATATTTTTTTTGGTTGACCCGCGACCACGGCTCGTGCAACCGAGTCTAAACGTTGAGTTTAAAAGGTAAATCCTACGTTTACTTAAATGGCTATGTATCGTGTTTCGCTAATAAAATTTTGTTTTAAAGGAACGTATACTTTTGCGATAGATTTGATTTTGACCATCCGATGGTGACCGAGATAGAGTCGTCTAGATAGAGTCAACAAAGCAAGCAGCGCTGATCTCCAGTTATAGGGTGATAATGATGATGACGGGGCAGGTTGCTCCTTCTCTTATGGGGAAATCTTTCAACTGGACCTTTCAACAAGTAAGTCTATAATGCCCGTGGTTTTTTTAGTATAATTATTTGGAGTTTTTGCTTTATCAGTCTTGTCACTGTCATCAAACGCAAACAAAACGTTTAGGTACGCTTAAAATAAAAAAGTAAGCAGGCAACAGCATTGTATGTAAGTACTATGCTATTACAGATAACGTATACGTAAATCCAAAAATGTTGCTTCAAAAATGTCGTTGCCTCCCCGAACCCCGTCTCATATATCACTACGATTTATTTTTACCTACGCTCCATTCTCGATTTTCACGTAACACCTTAATTTAATATTAAATTTTGCTCTCTCCAAGCATTCGCATTCGTATAAGCAGATGTCTTAGCGCGTTTTGTTATTCATATTTCTCTTCTGCGCGTTTCGTTTCACGCGCGGTGTGAATGGAATCCGCGAGGAACTGCGGATTGTTCACTTCACTCATAGATTTTGGAGAGTTACGAGAGCAGATTTACACTCGCATTCAGGAACGTTGGTTTCAAAATAAATGAACTTGTAAATTGTTGTTACATTTGCAGTAAGTTACAACGAATAATCCAGTAAAACAACGTAACGTTCCTCGAAATTACGACTGAAAAGAAGATTCATTATTACAGTCAGCGAATCTCAGTAATCTTCGTATATTGTGAGCTTCCATGCTGGACTGGGAGCAATAGAAAAACATAGAATGTGCCAGCTACATCTCCGCCCGAGCAGGCTGTAAAAATCAGCTAAGGGATTCGAGGGTTTCAGTATTGTAATTTAGGCGATGGGCTGAAAACCTGTCATTATAGCAATACACAGATCTATCTGGAATAACCCTCAAAACTTGTCAGACGTGGCGGAATATGATCTATGTTTAGGTCGTTTACGCTCTGCCTCCCCATTAGAGATAAAGGCGTGATTATAATGTATGTATGTATTGTGACATGAATAAAAAAGCCGTTGATACGATTTTTAGTTGCTTATTATCATAGGTTACAAAGTTACAATACACGTAGGTGAGAAACATTTGAAATTTGATCCTCGCTGTAAGAATTTCCCATTTGGTGTAGGAAACGTGTTTGCATAGCATAAGGACATCCATTAATATTCCCTGTCTCTTCGCTTCCTTTCCAAAGCTGATTGCACCTCACTATCTCCATACATCATCGTTTTATCTCTCACTGGATTTAGAGTTCTAAGACTAGTAGAAAAAGGGTTTATATTTGTTTGTGGGATTTTAAATTAAGAGTTTTTGGACGACGCCATTGCTATTTCAATTAAGTGTTTCTATCCTAGAGAAAGTGAACTTTGAGTAACCTAAGTTTAGTTTAGTAGACTTTGTCATAATCTCAAAAATGAAGAGAGTCCATATCATGAAGGCAGTCTCTATTTCCTCCGTGATATTTATAAGAAGGTAGATAGTAAAATTAAAAATGATTATGGAGGCAAGCGTCTCAGACAAAATCCTGAAACGCCAAATGCTAGGGTAAAACTCCCCATTTTGGCAGCAAGATGAGTGCAGCGACAGCGACCCTCACTGGTAACATATCTACGGGCTTACCTCGATCCCTGACTGATTTATAGCATGCGTAAATCTCCAATTTACACAACGCCACCTATACTTGAGCGTGTGCGATCTGATCGGAGATGATCGGAGTCATACAGATTGCAGTGTTTCTACAACAGCTTATGTTGCTTCATGATGTTTTCAGTGCTATCGATTCGTAGAGGGCACGACTTAACTAAATCTTGAAAAATTGTTGCCGTCCCTTTCTGTACTCTCATTATAGAAAAATATGACAGTTATAGACTTATAAATTAGTTAAGTCGTGATTTTTGCAACTACGAATTGCAACCAGTATAAAGTTCCTGAAGAAATTTAGAGCTACCTCACTCTCAGATATGGGAAACTTTTAGTTGACAGGTTTGTGGCTTTAAATTGTTTTACAACATTATTTTAATTTTTCTGAATCATTCACCCCGTAGTAGAGGATTGGGAAGGCTCCTAAATTTGTAATACGTGTTTATACCAAGATCCTTATATTTTCTGATATTCAGCTGTGATGCGACATTCGTGCCGCAGCAAAACCCATAAATTCAACTTACTCCTTACATTTTTCCACATTGATACAAAAACAAAGCGGACCCAGGAAGCATAGGTACATAAAATACGAATCCGATGCTTCTAAATAAATAATACCGAAGTCCGTTTTTACATTAACAGTGTTTGTACGTGGGTCTCTGGTCGTCACATTGTTTATTCAGTTCAGACCTTTCGGCTTAATCCTTATCGACCTGTCTATGCGGCAGGCTTGAGTGTGTGTGTGTCTAAACTCACCGCTCACACACGCGCCGTTCTAACAATTCTATCTGCATCAATCATGAATTCAAGATCTGCTTCAGGTTAACTTTGGCGGAGGAATGTAGATGTATCGGTGCTTCGAAACTATCCAGACAGAAGTAAAATTATTTGCATATCAATCAAAGTTTTTAAGATCACATTACAATTTATGTGAGTAATACGAAAAAATTACCTCTCTTTCTATTTTCCATATTTTGCTCCATGCTTGTCGAAAATTTAGTAAAATAACGTATATCTTTGTAAATTCACAAGAGGTTCCGACTTTTTCAGGTATCCAAGGAAATACACTGACTAAAATAATGATTACTTACACACCCCAGCCGTCCCAGACATCCCAGCAGCATTCAGGTGCTCTCCTATCGCATTGAGCTGACAATAGCCATGGTTGATTGAAAGCATAATCAACGTACTCCACGTGTTAGTAGTTGCCTCGATTGTTCTAGTTAACCTCGAACTCATGGAAGATTGGATGTCAAAGTAAATTCCAGTATTAACATCTCCTTTCACTAATGTAATGATGATTGTACTTAGATTGTACTTAATCAAAATTGTAACCTGAGAATTGGCTATTTTCCAACTAGTCAAATCAGAAACTTTTTATGAAATGTCAAAAACGCTTTTTTGTATGAAAATAGTGAGTTATGACGTCACATTTCAGTGAATATTGACTACTCAAATCAATAACTTATATACCTACTTTTACCTCGATTATTAAAATCTAAATGAATGCGATCCACAATAATTTTAGCCATCAGTTTTAAGTATAAACGTTTTGAATTTTTTTAGCCACCCTGTCACGCACCCAATTCTAATAAGTCAAGAAGTTTTAAAACCAACTGACATGATATTATGTCAAAAACTTTTTGACTTATTAGAATTCTCAGGTTACAATTTAAGTATAATCATCATTACATTAGTGAGAGGTTAATGCTGGAATTTAGCTAGGCATATTTAAATTTAAACAAAATAGTCAGCAGAAAATATGGATTGTGTTTAAGGACACCACGTACTCCTATAATAATTTCTTTGCAGTGTCTTCAATTCGAACTATAGTAGTCTATACCGGCTTCACCATGCCGCATCCATTACCTATCTCTATGTATACAAGATTTGTGTGTATTATTCGCAGATGGGAGCTAGGCCTGTCACCACGCAGTTTGTGAGGACTGACCGTGTTTACAATAACTATGCAAATTATTCCGATATCTCCCTCGATCACTCCGTCGGGAAATTCAATTTGTAGCTCTGATTAATACCAACTTCACCTACCGGCCTTTCAATGAACTCCTTCCTTTGGTAAGGTAATTTCGAACGGATTATTGTAATTAACCCGAGAAATGTTTATGTTTTGTCTAAGTAAAATACCTATTCTTACATACTTACTGCTGCGGCTCAGGGACCCAAAGTGAGTCTTGGCCTCCGACACGAGATTGCGCCAACCTATAAGTTTATTTAATTTTTATAAGTGTTTTCTAAAACAAGTTAGTATAAAATAAAGCTCAAATGTGATTCTAAAGTTGTCTAGAGTGGAGAAAAAAAGAACTAAAATACTGATGGACACAAAACTTTAAATCCATCAGAATCCTTATACCAGGATGTACAGTCTAGCTTCCCCCTGGGTATTTGGCGGCCACGTGCCCCTTGCTTAATATTTATTACATACAGCATGAACCAATAGCGAACAAAATATTCATAATATAATTATGTAGTAGAAAAAAAATTATTACTGTCGTATGTTATATGTCGTAGTGTAATAATGAAAATAATGATTAAAAAAAATATAACGTTTTAATTCGAAAGTGATATATGTATGTCAAAATTTCTATATCGCGTTTCTTGATGTACTTGGCATAAGAAGTAGCATGCGAATAACGAAAGACACAGAGATGCTGCTCTGTTTCAATACTAATCTCCTCTACCCAAAGGTTGTCTGGTAGAGATAGATCGCTCTAAGCGATAAGGCCGCCTTTGCGCGCATTATTGCTGGAATTGATTTTGTGTATGTTTATATTTTTTGTGTGCAATAAAGAGTTACTTACTTACTTACTTATAAGGTTGAATTCAGATTCCATGGGTTTCCAATGTGATAGAGGTTTTACCTAATCCTAATAAATATGCGACCACCGGAGTGCTAGATAATCCGCGCTGCCCGTATGTCTCATCCGTAACGCGGATTCCTATGCGATTATACTAATGCCATTTTGATTAAAATGCATTGCATTTTGGTTTTTCCAATATTGAATTTTACGCTTCACTCCCTTTCAAATCCTTCCATCTTCAGGATATAAAATTTGTTTTCCGTTTCAAAATAGCCGGTGATGTCGCTTTTTGGTAAATCAATTTACCTATAATATTTAAAAAGGAGAATACAATATTTAAGTGAAAATAAAATATTGACTTTGCTATCTTTTTTTTTACAGAAACTCAAATACAAGCGTGAAATTGAAATCAAGTTAAATATTGCTACCGATTCGTGGAGGGCACAACATAACTAAATCTTGTCTAAAATTATTGCCGTCCCTTTCTGTTCTCTCTTGATAGAAAAGGACAGGTATAGACTTATATTAGTTAAGTCGTGATATTCGCGACTTCATATTGCTACCACCGTTGTTTTCTAGTCCTTTTATGTTAGTTTCTGCTATCGTTATAGTTTTTCTTAGTACTGTTAGTCCACGCCCGTCTTATTTGTCGAAAACTTTCTTAATACTTTATACATTTTATTTTGACCGTTAAGTATTGTTGAAATCGAACTCATGACCTCCGATCGAAAGAAATGGCTCATACTACTACAAGGGAAGTCTTTTATACTATGGCTGTGTGACTTAAATAATTACCTAAAGTCCCTTTGTTTATTTAGCTTTGGTCAAGACACATCAACAATAGTGCGTGCCTGAGCAGCGGAACAAAATAATGAGTTATTTGAACAGTCCGCCACACCCAGGCATTTTATTCTTACTGGCGACAGGAAATCAGAGAGTACTATAATTTTGTCACTTAAATTACATTAGGGAAAGAAAAAGCATTGTTTTATTAAATTAGTTTTCACATGTGGCATCTTAAGAAAGTATAAAAGAAGGTCAGGTACGCGACTTATTTCTAAAATGAAATATTGGCCTCGATTCTGCAGATAAAGTTCTAACTAAAATAAGACAATACCTACTTATTATTGAATAAAATAAATCTCATGAGAAAACAAAAAGGTACGGTACTATAAACGAATTTGTTTTTGTCGAATCGTGGCCATTATATTGCTACAGAAAGTGTATCAAATGTGACAGATAAGTAATCTCATCCTTTAAACATTTTATCCATGTTCTATGATAATGAACTATCATCTTTGACATACCATATTTTTAAATATCATTTATTTAAAACTTGCCGCAAGAACTTTAATTTGATATTTCAGTCTATTTTAAACAGAGAGTTGTTCTTGTCTAGCCAGAATCATCCCACTGCTGGGCAAAGGCCTCACTCTTCTCCCTTCATTCTTACCTGTTTTAGGCTTCAAATTGCCAGTCTATTTGTAAAATTGTCTAGCTCATCACGCCATCTGCGTTAGGGTATTCCATGTCGTCGTGAATGCTAAACAGTCATAAACACTTTCAGGAGTTTAAACAAAATGCAGTTGACTTTTTCACATCCTACGAAGTTCTAACCTTGTCATGTGCGGTACCTTCTCATGGGCTACAAGGAACCGCACTCCCAAGCTCATTACGTTTTGAAAGCTTGTTCAGCTGTTTATTATTAAGTTTCTCTCGTAAAGTTCGCCTGTTCCTACCCCTCGAGAAAAACACGCCTGATAGTAATTTACGAGCAACATTATTTTGCTTCCAGTCTTACAGTCATTTTCACAGGAACTAGGGTTTTAAAATTTAAGACACCTGAATGTAGAATTGCACTTTTATTTTGAGTGCTTTGTAGTCTAGTGTAGTCTTGGTACTTTATTTGGAAAAACTGAATCGATTTCCGCTGAAGACTTTATAAAGCAATCCCAGTTTGGTAATTTTGTACTTCGAAGAGGTACGTTAAATTTCGACCTATACCATGTAGCGCACATAGATGGCGCCACATCAAGAATCAACAGTCCTGAAACGCGGTATCGAAGTTTGCATGGCGATCTGCATATATACAACTTCCGAATTCATCCAGTCGGACTCCGGTCCCCTGGTCACAACACCCGACCAGGCGGGTAATTACCCTTTTCCCATCCGTCTTCACTCGGCCAACTGGCCTCAAGGAAATACTCCTAAAACCACAACACATTCAACTTTTTGAAAATCTTACCTAACGAAACAGTTCACGTACATAAATTCGCACAAATTGTCTAATTAGACAAAATTATGTAGGTACCTAACATGATAGCCATTTTGTGGTCTTCTACTTGTCGAGTGGATTTTCGATTCGAACGACCCGATGAACCCTAGTATCAGTTTTTTAACGTGCCCTCCGAAACACGGAATCTTTCTCTTACAGACAATCAGGTGAGCCTACATTCTACATTGTCCTAACCAAACAAGGGGAATATATTCCACTGAGGCATCTTTTTTATTTTATTTTGAGGTAGGTAGCACATAAAATAGAAATGAAAACCTCTCGACGTCAAAGTTTTAAAAGTGTAAGAAAGAAAACTTGGTCCCTCGTTACACCTTTCAAACCTGTACGGTATTTTTACCTATAGGTAACATTGTGTTGTGTTATTTGTGGCACATAAATATCTTCGTTTAAATTGTATTGCATTTTTATGCGAGTGTTGTCACCGTTACACGTTTTGTGGGATTGAAATTAAAATTTTATCGTCTCATTTGAATCAATTCCCTTTTATGTCCATGTTATTTTATTGATACTGACACAAATCACAAAAGAGACTTTTATTTTATTCTTTAACTTTGTTTTATTGGTAATTTGATCTTGCGAATTTTGGTATAACGATAATTATTATTTTTTATTGCTCAATAAATTGCGAACACAGCCTAAATTTAAATAATGACTGCAATTTATAAATGAGATTTATTAAGGCTTTCTTAAAACTTAACAGTTATTGATTGCACTTATGTATGTATAGGTATATTAGATTTCCTTTCTGGGTACGGTTCAACTGTAAGTAAATATCCTAAGAGTTTAAGATAATTTCCTAAGATAATTTTCCCGGGGGGTATAACAGGCTATAATTACACTCAAATTTATTAAACTGTTTAAACGAACTTGTTAATTATGAGAACGACGCCATATTTTTTCTAGGAGCACGCAACAAACACAACCTAGGTATAGGCAGTATAGGTAGGTACACTTTATTTGTTCGTAGCTGCTTGCTACTTTATAAACATACTGGCACCTTAATTTAAAAATAAATACAATACAATACAATACAATACAAATATTATACTTAAATACTTTATTGCACAAAAAACACAAATAAATCGAGTGTTCTCTATTTAAAAGTAAGATTTCCTCCAATAAAGGCCCGGAGTGTCGTAAATAAAGCATCGACGCATTTAATGGTAATTATCCATAATGAGCGACACAATTATGCCGTGCGCGGTGCATCGCTCGTGCGGTGCGTGATGCGTGACAATATTTTAAATTTCGAACACACGGCCGGCTTGGGGTGACAACTTTGTAGTGTGAATTAAAGTTTTTGTGCCAGTAGCTTAAAAAAGGAACCTTAGATATTTTAGTCAAAACTATTATAAGAGACAACATAGAATGTGCTTATTTGACAAAGCCAAGCAAGATTAAATTCGCAATGTTGCAGTATAAGGCAATTACCCCATTTTTTTAGTTGAAGCAATGAAGTGCCTGAGATACATATGGGAACTAAACTCGGAACCCTATGCGTAGAAGGCTGATTAGGTAGGTATACATACATATGCTATACGGGTTCTCATTTCGAACGTTCGCTAGTTATAGAGGTATTATGTAACTTCCAAAATGATGTAACACCAGCATTGCGTGACAGACTTCTGGTATAATAATCCTTTGGTTTATCACACAATTTGAAAATGGAAGCTCTCACTTCACTTTCTAAAATGTACCATAGATATGACTAACATAGACATTTGAATTCATTATTTTTTGTGTTATAAAGTTTTGATAAAACGTTAGAGATGATTCACAGTTTGAATTCTTTAAAAAACAAAGATAAATGAATAAAAGTTTGAACATACCTTTAGAAGCACTACCAACATTCCCGTTATTAAGGAATGCGTTCATTCCTCAAAGTATATTTTGATTTTGCTGTAGGACTTTTCTTGCCAATCTGTCAATGACAATAGTTACCTATATTGGAAACTGGATAAGTAATTTTTGGTGCTTTTACTTCTACCATCTGTCATAGAGGTAGTGGTTGATAAGACAAACAATAATTTTGTTGTATAATTTGAATAGGTATTGTAACAGTTTTGATCTGATTAAACAATTTCTAGGTACTCTGTATAAAATGTTTTAAATAAAAATGCCTGGAAGCTTTCATGAGCGTGTCCTAATTTCACTCTGTTTTTATTTTGCCAGCATAGCTATGTATAATGTATGTCATATCATCGTATCAAAGCAAAAGCAAACATATTTGGGATCGCTTGCTTGTTATTTGCATAAAAACATGATTAACATTCCAGCGGTTTCAATATGAACGGCCAGCGGTTTGTTTTGGGATATTATGAAATACTGCCAGCGCACTTTTTATTTTTTAAATCGAATCAGCAATGCAAATCCAATATTACGTGTATGTCGTGGTATGATACAACTTATGTTCGGTACCGTTGAAAAAATCTACATTTGTTTATTTGTACATTAGCTTATAAATATCCCTTTCGCAATAGGCAGTGCATACATATCCGTGTGTGATACTTACCTATGCCTAAGACGTCTTTAGATGGACATTTCAGATAATATGATTTTGAATATACTAGTGACAGAAACATAAAAAAAAAAACTATTTTAATATGAAATAATTTCGACTCAATTTTAACGTGATTAACTCTGCATGGCACTTAACTAAAACAAACGTACATTAAGGAATAAACACAGTGCCCTCGATTCTGGCCGCCCCATTCTTAACTAATTTTAAGATAGCGCTGTCACTTTCTTTACTTTGACATTAGAACAGGATAGCAAATAAACACATGTGTTTGACGTTCCTAATTTGACATAAGCTGCTTTGAATAAGAACCGAACATAGAGCATGTTCCTTATTTTACGTTAAATAAGCAATCTAATGTCAAATTTAAGCAATTTAATGTCAGATTAGGAATGTCAAAGTCATGTGTTTAGTTGCTATCCTGTTCTTATGTCAAATATAAGAAAGTGACAGCGCTACTAAGAATTAGAATTAGTAACTGGACGGCGTGAATCGAGGCCAGTGTCTCTTTAATGGACCACCTTAGCAGTTTCTTGTCTGCAAAAGGGACATCAATTATTCAGTAATGATTCAGTACCTTTACGGAAGTGAGGGTGGCATCTATTAATTACATAGTTTGCAATCAAGGCGTTTGTTTATTTGGGATGCTACTTTGTTCGAGCTACGAATAATTGTTGTATTTTTTACTTGCTATTTGAATGGCACAAAATAAACGCTCCATAAAATAACGTGCTTGATCATGAATTTTAGGTCGTTTTAAATTAAGTATAAATATTTGAGGTTGTTTCCTTATTTTAATATTGTAATGTATTGACCGTCAAGTACGACTGACTTAAAGCTTGAGATCAGCAGGTGCATTTATGCGTGTCATGACTTATTTTGGCATTAATTTTTTTTAACAGATCTAAATTAACGATGTAAAATGACAGGTGGTAGCTATAGAAAAGTAAAGTAACACAACGCACTAGAAAATGCTTCCTGAAATTATGTACATTGACGAGTATGTCGCGACGCGCATGCTGCTGCTGGAGCTGTATTTTTGAATCACTCTAACTCCAATACGCATACGAAAGGATAACTTTCGCATGCGATTTTCATACAATTTTCCATGCGAATGTTAGTCTTACGTATGCGAATTCTTTTCGAGTTATTTAAAAATACGGCTCGGTTGCAAGAGTCGACTACGCCCATCACAATCAATCGCGCGCTAATACATCACGGCCCGGTTCCACAATTCAGAATAATCGATCGCATCGCTCGGTGGAATCGATTGACAGCTCGAAGACTGTCGAGTGTCCATAGCTAAGGGAGCCAATCGTGTTGTGACTGGGAACAATTAGCCATTGAGTGGTTAATATCCGCGCCGCTGTCACAACACGATTGGCTCCCTTAGCTATGGACACTCGACAGCTTCGAGTGTAAATCGATTCCACCGAGCGATGCGATCCGATGATTCTGAATTGTGGAACCGGGCCTCCTGAAAAATTGGGGTGCTTCACGGTACCTGAGCACCTGACGTGCCCTATAAAAGTTATCAAGATTTTAAGATTTTTCTTTCGATAAAAGTTTCGCCCTAGGCTTAGATCATAATTCTACTGGCATTAGAACTTGTGTAGCATAAATTATGACTTATAATTACATTGAATATATAGAAAGAAAAGAGCATAGATTTCCCAATCATACTATAGAAAATCTGAAAACTTTATTCTTCCCATACTTCTAAACTTATCAAAGAACTTTTACCCAAATTCTATGTTTTACAAATTCGGTCAATATGTTACACTGCAGCAAGGCACTGATTAAACTGACGGCAAATTGTGTAAAAAAGTAGACAAATCTTAAGTATTTCCTCGATTGCTACAATTAACCTAAAACTACCAACGGATTCCAACCAATCAACACTCGTGTGAGAATAAGCGTGCGAACGAAACTTCCACGAAATGTTTTCTTTTTCTGTTCGCCGAATGAGTACTGTCGAGTTGCGAAAAAACATGAGCAAAAAGGAGAGGGATACCTGACGAGAATTCTATGCCTTACTGGCGAAATTAAATGGAAAGGGCTTTTAGGTTAGCTCTCTGTTCGTGAAACTTTTGAGCGGTCAGTGTGAAAGGGCTTAATTCTACAAGGGTCATTCATTTTTTGCTGCCTGACCTTTATTTATATCCTTTGTCCCAAATAAAAACATAATTTACATTTATATTTGTAAATGGAAGTTCTGATATTTTTTGTTATCGGGTGATCTCTATGAAGGCGAAGACATCTCTTCCAGGCAAGGTTAATGTCAGAATGTAGGTAAATTGTTATTATTATTAAACAGTTTATTGTACACATGAACGTACAGAGGACACAAACATAAAAAACAATAGCACAACAGGTACAGCTTATCTCTAAAAAGAAATCTCTGAGCAGAGAGAGAGAGTGCATTTATGTTTGTAACGAATAAACTCAAAAACTACTGGGCCGATTTCAAAAATTCTTTCACCATTGGAAAGCTACGTTAACCTGAGTAGCATAGGCTATTTTTTACCGCGGGAAAGTACATCATTCCCACTGGAAAGCTTAAAAAGCAGCGGGTGACACCGCTGACAGTAAGCTAGTAGTAGAATAAACCTCCGTAACTCCAGTCCGGGAGTATGAACGACGGTAAAACTATGAAAACTCTCGCAAGTTTAAACTGCTAGAGATAACTTGTTAGTTATTACGTTTTTGTGACTACGTTTTACGCTGCAGTGTACTTAAAAGTTTTAAAGTGTGAATACATAACCTTGCTCAAAATTTAAAATTTAAGTCCATGTGAATGAGAATGACGAATTTCCTAAAATATACTTCGGAGTCGTGGTTTGGGAAAATCTCGCTTACCTAATCTTTTTACAATCAATCATGTGACTGATCAACTTACAATGTCCGTCCGAACCAAAATATAAACTGAAGCTCAAAATCATTTTAGTCCTCTAAGTTTTACATATTAATACTTACTTTAGGATCACTTTTACATCTTTAAGTTATTTTTATTTGATTTGGTATTTGTGGGACACCTTGTGTAAAGGGTAGGCACAAACCAGATGCAATACAAAGGTGTATGTTCAAAATTACCTCAGTCCGTGACTTATCGGACTGAACCTCTATTAGTGGACGGGTGAGGTTTCTAAATTATACCATACATGGTAATGCATTATTAGACCACCTGGGCTGCCAGTTATTGAATTTAGCGTCTTTGTGTAATAGAGACTGATTGATTTCAGATTCAAGGAATTACTTACCTTAAATTAGTACGTGGTGGGATTCGAACCACGACCACCTGCACAAGAGGCAGCCGCTCTATCCACTTCACCATCGGGCTATTTCACATGTAAGTATCTAATATTAATTTGTTATTTATTACATGGAAATGAATCCTAAACGTTAACTATTTTAACGCCTACCTACACTACCTGCTAATAGTACCAGTTTATGCAAAACCAGTAATTTCAGCATCAAAATGCGAATAATATTTGCACAATTTGCTTTCAATTCTAGCTGCCATCCATTCTATCTATTCAACCTTAAACCACTCATATTTAATAGTGTATCTAAACATTGAGTATCAAAAGTAGTCCTGGCAGAAATTATGGCACTAAGTGCATTAACATTATTATCTTCCATGCTGCACTGGGACTAGAAAAACATAGAATGTGCCAGCTGCATCTCCTTCCGGGGAATGCTGTAAAAACCAGCTAAGGGATTCGAGGGCTTCATTTAGGCGATGGGATGGATGGATAACCGCTATCACTACAGCAAATACAGATCTATCTTAAATAACCCTCGAAACTTGTCAGACGAGGCGTAACGACCTTTGTTTGAGTCGTTGACGCTCTGCCTACCCCATTAGGGATACAGGCGTGATAATATGTATGTGTGTATCTAAACATTGGGTATCAAAAGTGTAGTCCTGGCAGAAATTATGGCACTAAAGTGCATTAACATTCCTTGCAGACCACCTGCGAAGAAGGAAAGTACTAAACAGTGTACTGCTATTACTTTGCCTTCGCCAATGACGTCGGTATATGCCTTCTTACGATGCTAAACAATTTTTTTCACTTTTGAGTAGCATTCAAAGAACATAAAACTTCGTATGTATAAAAAAGTGTTAGCTGATCGGGTCAATTTGTATTAAGTCCAAATTGTTTTAAGTTTCGTGAAAAAGTTATTTAGAAAAGTGTTTCAGTTTCATGAGTAAGTAGCAATACTTAAATAGGTACCTACTATAAAAAACATATTTCATGAAAAGGTTACAAAGAAAGGTTGTTTAGTTTTATGAGTAAGTTCTTCTACCTACTGGACACATTGTACTAAATTCCAGGACATCCTTTATTAAATTCCCTGTTTTTTTTCCAGCACAGCGACTCCCAGCATCACTTCGCAGGATATAAAGTCAAGATGTAAAGTTACTGTGACAAAGGATCGAGCGCATCTCCTGCCTTTTATTTCTTTGGCTCGATTGAACTCTTTGCTAGAGGAATCGGCAGTCATCTGGATACTGGTCGTAAAAAGAAATAGCTGTTCTACAGTACCTTGTTGACTATAATATATTTACATTGTCAGAAAAACTAAGTAAAACTTGTCACAGTATGATATACTTCTCAAAGTTATTTGACGTCGACACTTTGATAACCAGAATAAATTACCTACCTATCATTATACCTTGGAGCATATCTGACAGTTCATACCAGTTGTATGCAAAAATGACAATTTATATGAGCAGCCATAATAATCTTTCTACGTTTACCGAAGTATTCTTCTTATTATCTCATTCTTATTATTATCTGACTTACCAATACTACCTATTACTTATTTTGAGACCGGAGAAACCACGAGTAACGCACATCGGATTGTGTCACTTTCCATTGAGCTTTTTCAAAGTAATCCCTTCATTTTAATTGCACTATACAAGTCCTATTCAATATTCAACACCTAGCAGCTGTTATAGGTAATATTAATCTTGAAAGCATTTTCAATTCAACACTTGCATAATACAGCCTTCACACAAGAAATTACATTGCCATTCCTTGGTTCCCATAGGCGCAGTCCAATCTATGTGATTTATTCCCATGCAAACTGAAAAATGAACTCCAGGTGAATGATAAAGGGGCCACTGTGAACCACCATAACTCATCGGCGTGTATAATTATGCGCGCATATAGGTGGTGAGTTGAGTTGAGTTTAGTTCACACTGGATAGTGTTAGTATCGTATCTGATAAATTATTGACCTCGATGTCCCTAGATGGGAATACATAATCGAACCCCTGATCGTCGGATTGATAGGCAGTAGTAACAGTTTATTCGTATATAGGAGCCTTTCTTTATAAAACTACAATTTACAAGAACGCGATTTAGCATAAAATGAGAAACCTGAACCTGATTGTAATAAAAATGTAAATATTGACTAACCAGACGTATTTGAATCAAATGTACTTCAAAATTTTAGTTTTATAAAAGGGAAGATACGTCATGATATATTAATACTTACTCTTTTATCTGTCTATCGGAGTCTACTTGCTTTAACTGTAAGGCAAACAGTGTAGCCCAGCCACTTAAGTACATACTTCGTAAAACTTCAGTTTTCATAGCCCTCTTATCTTACCTTCTCCAGCCTTTTATTCAAATAAGCAGCTACTTTTCAAACTTCTTGCATTCCATTACCAAAGCGCAGTGAACGCAGACAGTGAGATGAATTTACGAACATTTCTTCACTGCGAAAAACAGAAAACAGAGAAAACTCGTGCTTGTAGCAGCTGGCTTGAATTTATCTGAGCACACAGTGAACACAGCCTTAACGACGATATATTATCGGTATCAATCTAGTCGGGTATTCCGACTGCATTTTCTATCCGTTCCGACATTGCAAGGAATCTATTATCACAGTGAGGTAGTTGAGAAAAGTCCAAGACATTGATTAAGGATTTATTGTGCCAGCTATAATTGAATTCGTTAGTTAGATACTTACAGGGAGAAAAGGAAAAGGCGACAGTTACTTACTTTGAATAAGAAAGAAATACTCCGTCTTGTTTCTTTTCTTTTTGACGATCGGTGTAGCTTGACTGTTATTCGATAGTATTAAATTCAATAGACTTCTTAAAGTGCAGAGTATTGATATTGTAAATACGTCACCTCCCATTGTCGGAAAATTTGATGAAGGGAAATAAAAAATACATAAAATTTTCGGATTTATTTATTTAGAATCCATGTTCGTAAATAGATTTGTAAACTTACACGTAAGGTCTGTTTATAAAAAACAAAATATGACTACAAAAAGTAAGATACTGAAGAAAGTATGACTAACACAAGTTAAAGGGAATACTTTAATGTACATACATCGACTGCTTGAAACAGCTTAAGTATTTTCGTAATCACAAATCTTAAATAAAACTAAACCACAAAGTTACTACCTGAGCATAAGAATCTTGAAACATAAATTCTGTTTATAAATAAGTTACTTTTTAACATTAAATTTTAATAAATCGAATGTACAATGTCAAAAGAAATATATTCTATCTACAATATACAAATAACAAACATTTATCTATATACATTTATTCGGACTAGTTTAGTTAGTAGTCAAAAAGGTGTTGTGAAGGTATGTTTTTTACAAAATGTACAAAAAGTAAAGTTACTGGCAGTATATAGTATTCGCTTTGCTTGTTTACTTTACATCGGTAGTTGAACCTTGTAATTGCGATCGATTAATGGTCGCGAAGGAAGAATTTCAATGAGCCTTCGCTATCGAAGCCTACTTGCCTGTAATAAATGCCTTGCAGGTTTATTCAAATTCTCTAGTTGGTTTACAAGAAAATTTTCTTCAAGGACCGGTCAAACTGCGGCCCCAATCACACGTTAGATAGCAACTACTAATTGGAAAGTAAAATCAACTTTGTAATTAGTTTCTTCGACATTACCAGCGATAGTGGATCTTTATGAAACTACTGATCGGCTACATTAAAAGATAGATACAAAAGTTCAACAACCAGTGGTTAATGTTTCGGAGTATAAATAGAAAAGTTCTTCTCGAAAGAAATTACTCAGCGAAATTTAAAATTTCACACAAGGGTTACTTCTACGATCTAAACTGTACATGCGGCTTAGATACCACATAAAGCTCTCTTAAACAATACAAAAGTCTCAACATACAATAATTAACCTATCTAGTAGATAATTATATACAATTATTGCTATCAAATGTTGCGCTTTGAACGCTTCAGCTATTTATTAATAACTTATTGCCATCATTGCTAATATTAAAAATCTTCTCTATACTCTATTAAAAACCTTCTCTAATCTTGAAATAGAGTACAAAGCTTATAAATGCAACATAAGCATTGTCGTTGATATGCATCATAAATTCTTTAACGGAATGATAGTTCCTACAAAGCGATCTTAAATAAAAACAATATAACGAACAATAAAACAAGAGTTCAGACATCTTGCTAAATATAGCCAATCCAATATAGCTCTAATTAATAGGCAATCAAATCGAACGTACGGTGTTCCATAAAAATGCAGTCTCATTTACTAAAATTATAGAGCGGCTGGAATCAATATGTGCGAAGTTTTTCTAAACTACATACAACGTAGTAAGGAGCGATCGATTTACAGTATACAGAAAACTGCATACATTGCCTTCACCAACCTGAATGTCTGTCTTGTCTACTTGTTAGGCCTTAGAAACATTCATTTTTGATTATTTTAGTCCTTGTCCTAAACCCACTTCCTCATCGCATTTTCAAAATTTATCTAGCTTCACTGTAAAATACAACGGAGCATAGACGATTTCATTGCCTTTTTAACCCGTTTAGACGCACTCTTCAGGCGGAGCAGAGGGTTGCGCGATGAGGAGGGGAGCGGGCGTTTGCGCTTCCGCTCGCGCCCGCGCCAGCGCCTAGGCGAGCGCGGGCGCGGCGGGTCTCGCTCAGGGACGGTGCGGATGCGCGGAACTCAACGACGAAGAACTCACACCAGAGTCAGAACTCTTCTCGGATGCACACGGCTCCCCACCCGCGACGAACTTCACCACGTTCAACCTGTGGTCCGATTCGCAAGTGTCATCTCTGGCCCCTCCAGGTAAGCCACCGGTTCGATTCGCTGTTCTTTCTACTCCAGTTCCAGGGTATCGTTCGATTCTATCACATTCTGCATCGTCTGGCTGCCGCCTCCGGATGGAACGCTTGGCTTGCGGTACTGGTTCTGGTGGTCGATGTGAAGGCTCGTCGGTCCTGTGCACCAAGGGAGACGTTCGAACTCGAACGCCACCCACACCGACACCTGCTTCATAGCAGCCGGAGTCACGAGGGAATTGTCGTCGACCAAAAGGAGAGTCGCCACCTTCGGAGCTGGAACCACCTCCGTCACCCTCGCCGTCGAGTTCGCCACCTGAGCAATAAAAAATACCTTCTTAGCAATGAATAAAAATATTCATCGAAATAAATGTATTTGTTAGTTCTAGTATCACTTACTTTCAAGCTGATGCAGCAGTTGCACTGCAGCAAGGATGCGTGTTCGATGCTCCGGAGTCATTATTCCTAAGTAGTCTAAGTCTGACGGTTCGATCTCTTTGAATAACTCTATGTCTTCATATCCATTTCTTGCAAAAGCTACTGTGTATTGTGGCAGTTCTATTCTTCTAAGCAGTTCTTCTACACTTCTTGGCCTCGTCTCCCAAAGCCTCTCTCGACTCTTGCACCATTTTGCTGATCTCGTCCCAACAACGTCTCTCTCAGATAAAACTTCCACGTTGGCAAACTTGAAATTACCAACTTTATGATTTAAGACGCCTCTCCAGATCCCGGAAGCGTTCATGTTGATCACCTCAATGATATCGCCTTTCTGTTGACAAATTACAAATTGTTACAGATTTCTCCCTTGATATCAGATAGTAAAGTTGCTGCAGTTAAGTTATCTTACCTTGTATCTCAGGGCATCTTTCTCGTAAATATTGGGCGTGTAATCGACGAGTGCTCGAGCCCGACATAGCATTTGCGGCACAAGTAAACTCCGCCCGGCTGGACTTAATTCTATGTTTTCTTCTGCCGAGAGAGATGAGTGATTACTACCGGCTCGAACCAAAGCTTGGGTGCCTGTACATAAATATGGCTATACTTAGGAACTTAACTTTAGTATTTTCACAACAACAATTTCATTAGAAATTAAAATACCTGCAGAAAACATCTTTGCATGACTGTGAATAAGTAGGATGTTGTTATTTTGCTTTGTACTATTATGTACAGGCGAAATTAGTAGGAATGTCAGTAACTTTGGGGCGTTATGGTACAAAGAAAGGAAAGACAAACATATTTACAAAAACATTTATATTAACACAGACAAAGAATTTAATAAATCCACTCACTACTGCCAGATCCGCTGGGAAGACTTTCAAACGAACTATTAGAACACGGGAAGGCTTGGTCACCGCTCGTTCTCCTGTCAGCGCCTTCGGGACCTCTTTCTTGTCTTAATCTTGATATTTTTCTTTGGACATCTTGTCTAAGGCCTCTTACTTTTCCTGCTAAATTTGATACTCCTTCACACTCTTCTGCTGACTGAAATAATAAATGAGTTTTGTTAGTCGGGCAAAGGAAATTAAAATCAAAAGCAACGTCGTTTTTCAGTAGCTAAATTTATTTTTAAATAGAATTTTGAGTAATAGGTTTACTAAACGATCTAAACATGAATAAATTTTGAAACAGCCAATCAAATGCCTTAATAGTTCGTATCTGACAGTTACCTTATGTACAGTGGCTATATGTTGTGAGTCGGTCTCGCTCTCTTGATCTTCGTAATCCGATGATGCGGGTGATAATGGGTCGCCGCCTATCCGATACCCGGACATTTGCCTGTAGCCTCTTCTCGAGTCCCGTTCGGACCGACTTGATTCTAGAGATATGCCTGAGAGTCTCGAGCCTATAGATTGAATATCGGACGTGGCGTAATCCCCGCTTTCTCGGTCTCTCGGCGTTCGCAAGGGGATCACAGTTGTCGGGTAGGGACCGCTTTGTGGAATTATTAGCCCCCGTCGCGGGGCCCTCGCTAAACTTATATCACCCGCGCTTCTCAGGGATATCACGCCTTCTCCTCGTTGCTCGTTCCGGAGATTTAGTGTGAAGCAAACTCGGCCATTTTGAAATGTAGCTGCCGGCGCGCCGCCGCCCATAAGAAA
Source organism: Scrobipalpa atriplicella (assembly GCA_029255725.1). Taxonomy (NCBI): domain Eukaryota; kingdom Metazoa; phylum Arthropoda; class Insecta; order Lepidoptera; family Gelechiidae; genus Scrobipalpa; species Scrobipalpa atriplicella. Next base: position 2,809 of record JARACY010001626.1, on the reverse strand, counting down.
GTCTTCTGGATCGCTTTCGTAAGGTGGTTCGTCGTACCAGTGTCCTCGCCCCGATAGCCCTCTTGCTTCGTCGTCATACATATACGTGTCGTCTGTAAATGAGCCCTTCATTAGACTTCTGTGTTGAATAGCTCCCAAAATGCAAATAAAAAATTTCGTGCGAAAATAATTGCAAAAACTTTACCGTACATTTGCCCTTCCACAAATTTGCGGTTCCACTGACAACACTGCAGTTTAAGCTGTGTACCAACATCGTAAAGCCGTGCGTGATTGATGCAAAATATTTTTAAAACAACATGCATATAGCATTTTGCCGCAAATTAAATCAGATGAATGAATGTGTTGAGTTAACTGTCTTCTTTTCTGCTTCACTTATTTTTCATTACCATATTTAATTACATAATGGTGAGTGACTGTCGCAATATTTTTTTTCGTATAGAAGAACGTTGTTTTAACATTACTGATGAATGATAAATGCACATCGAAAGCAGACGGAACATATTTTGACGAACGACAATAAAAATATTCAAATTAAGCATTCCGCAATATTGAACAGTATTTTTTAACAAAAATAAGAAAAATCGTGCAAGCATAACATGCCAATTTTATACAAAATCTTTTACATATTCTGTCTAGACGCTTCAATATTATGACATCAAATTTGTTATTGTAAGAATGTAATCATAACAAGATAATTCAAAGAAATTTTATATTTTATTGATCAGCTGGCTGGTAATAAACAACTTTGTTGTAGTTATCTGTTTGTTGACTATAAATGTCGCAGGATTATTTTGAAATCGGGGTTTTGATCAAAAAACTAGGATTCTGTTTGTCAGTTGTTTTTTGATTAAAATATCTGTAGTTTCTCAATTAGGTTTTGATCAAAATCCTAGTTTTTTATTTCATTACAATCCTGCGAGATACACAGTTGACGCAAAAACTGCTTTTGTTTTGTTATAATAACATTATTTTAATAAAGGATATTGGATAAAATAAATGGTATATAATACAAAATATTGAAACGTATAGCCTCATATTTTAAATAAATATGTTTTTGTTTTCTTTGTTTTAGAATGAAATTTAAAAGAAATTAAAATGTTGATAAGAATTGAAATTATTTCAGGAATCGTTTGAAATTATTATCTGAACTAAACTTACTTAGATGACTTAACTATACTATACTTAACTTAACTATACTTAGTTGTTTTTTTTTTAATGGTAATTTCAGTTCTTATTATGTAAAACGAAGCTATAACTGTAAAAAAAAACTTAGTTTACTATCTAGGTACTTTAAACTGAAATATACCTCCAAATGGGCCTCGGACACCATCCCTCCCCATGTTCATAAGACCATGTCTTATGTCCCTTAAAATCTGGAACAAAATAAAATTATTATTAGAAAACTAGAGAAAGAACAATTTTCTAGTAAAATATCTACTACCTAATTTAAATTACGAAAAAAGAATTGTTATTATATCGAAACATTTTTTAAACATAAATAATAATAAATGTATGAAAGAGATTTAAAATTTCTCCTGGGCATAGAAAATATAATGTCCTGGGCAAGAAAAACATATCTAAACGAAAAAGCTATAAATATCGTTCTTACACCCCTAAGGCAGTTACGTGTGTAAAACTCCCCTTATTTTATACTTAAGTAAAGACATAAAATGTTTATGGTTTTTATAAAGATATAAACGTACGGTTTTTATTCCCTATAATCCCCGTATATGAACAAAAAATAACACATATCTTTAGAAATAGAACAATTTCAAAACTTAAGAAAATAAAACTCGTTAAAGAAAGAAAGAAAATCCCTATTGTAAATGTAGATGGATGTGGTTGAAGACAACGAACTCATCAATCTACGTGAATGCGTGTTTTCATGTAAAATCGTTACATTGTTGCTTTCATAAAGGTTGGCTATTTGCTTACGAAAGCAGATAAGGCGCCTAAAAAAAAACTTTTCTTAGCTCGTAACACGTTGGCTGCGGAAAAAGCGTGAACACGACAATAAATATTCGGCGGAGGTAATAAAACGACCACTTCCACGTAAGTAGGAAAGTATTGGACATTAAGTTAATTTATGCACACTCCGTTTCCGCAGCGCGAGGTAAAGCAACACGAAAGGATTTGCGCTGCGTTAAGAGTAAATGAGATTTCACGACGGCGCTGAATGTGTTAAACGCTAACAATAAAGCAGGGGCTAGGAAATAAGCGGATTGCTTATAAACATTACACTATTTAAACTTTCTTGTACATGGGCTTTTTTATGTTTAGAAAAGGAAATCAGCCAGATTTGGTATCTTTAGACGCCAATGTTTAATTCAGCTCTCGTGTAATTTTAGGTTTCTGTATTTTGCATTCTTCTAGGTATGATATACCTACTTAGCGGTGCGGGCGGTGTGAGTCAAATACATTGGATTAAAGATCCCGCGATATTAGTCAAGACAGTAAACTATCACATAAAACTAAGCAGAACTGACAACATTGTTAGACAAATCAATTCAGTAATTTTACAGCTTGCTTACAGGTACCTTGCGTTTATATGTTTTTCAGTAAACCCAAATTTTTAATGACTTCGGGTAGACGCGTGTCACCCGAAATTCGTGCCGCAAACAGTTTAGTGCCGCCGTAAAATTTCAATGTTCGATATTCGAAGTACCAGGGCCGCATAGTTTTATGAGCTCTCCGAATGTAACTTCCATGCTGGACTGGGTACGATAAAAAAGCAAGAAATACCTACCTTTATAAATTACACTGAAAATACCTATAAAATGTTGGCGATTTCACCCCTTTCGAAGAGATG